>JAQFVV010001826.1:25000-42500 GCA_028023455.1 Epiperipatus broadwayi | reverse complement strand
ATTTATTTATAGTAATAATAATTAATAATAATATTTTAAATATACTAGATGCCTTTTTAAAATAAATATTTTTATTGAAACATATATTATTGCATTAATTTATCTGAGATAAATCTCATTACATTTTTGTAAAGCTATTAATATATATTTATATTAATCATTTACACATACATATATTTATATATAGACTTCGCAAAACAAACTCTTAACAAGCTTTGGAGAATATCCCCAGACCGGTTTCTGCATCTAGCATCATCAGTGAGGTGTTAGGATATTCATTAGAATAAAAATACTAGGAATTATCCCAGCATTTTATCTAATGTATAACTATTGAGAAGAAAATCTGAAAATCTTCAGACATTCATATGTCTAAAAATCCAGCCATCTAACCCAAATAGCCATATGGGACTGAACCAAGTTCCAGATACACCATATATTAATAGCTCTAGCAATATAAAATTGCCAAAGCATTAATAGCAAAAAATAAATTGATAAAAAATCAACATGCATATATATATATTGAACCGTGTTCCAATATAAGCATTCGAAACACCGGTCTCTTAGGCAGAGAAGAACATACTCGGAGAGTATGTATGCCCAAACGATAGCTATAAAGTATATAACTAATGTTACATTTCCAGGACATAGCTTCTTCTCGGCTGTTGAGTTCAACACCAACCAAAGCACTTTTTTGTTTGTGTATAACCACGGGTGCCAGCTGCTTATTCTAAAAGAATACTAAAAGAATAGACAACGCACTTTGAACAGTGGCCACTAACTCAACGCCTAAATCCATGACTAGCTCAGTTGTTTGTAATCACTAATAGATTATACTTAATTAGTGGTTAAAAGACTTGATAAAAGAATTGTAAAAGGAGTTGATAAAAGAATTTGATAAAAGGAATTGACCGACAAATAAAGTTTAATTTTAAAGATAATTTATTAACTAACATTTATTTACTAAATTTAAACATTTTATAATTCTAATAAAACACACGCATATTTTAAATTAACATTTCTAAATGGTTTAAATATTCCTATAGATTTAATAACAGAACACTCTAATTTAACTAATAAATATTGATATAATGATCACGCACATATTAACTCATGTACACACATAATAATAATAAAGTATTACATAGCATTTGAAATTTAATCACACATATCAATAGTTCATTTATGTATGATATAAAGTTCATATAATTAGACTCTTGAAAGATTCGTACGAATTAATGCAATGCAATGGTTATTACAGTATAAACGAAATAAGCAAATGTTTTTACCTAGGCTTTTGAATGTAGACGTAGAATTTTGTTCTCTTTGGTGGCTGCTTTCAGTGAGGATATTTCCATTATGAATGCTTACCAGCCAGCTGGGACGTTTCCTGCTGAGTTTCCTGATTTCACGATTATTACTATCGGAGACAATTAGATACTGACGGAGATTTTCTAAGATTTTGCTGACATTCTTTCACGGGCAGATCTGCTGTTTTCTAGGACATCTGAGCTGGAGATAAACGTGCATTCCTAAGATCTTCTCAACACAGCATTTTGTTTGTTAACTGCTCAATTAATTTCTGAACTGCACTCACTCAATAAATTATATGAACTCTATATCATGCATAAATGAACTATTGATATGTGTGATTAAATTTCAAATGTTATGTAATACTTTATTATTATGTGTGTGCATGAGTTAATATGTGCGTGATCCTTATATCAATATTATTAGTCAAAGTAGATAAATTCCCAGTGTTCTGTTAAGAAAATATTCAAGAATATTTAAACTATTTAGAATGTTAATTTAAAATATGCGTGTGTTTTATTAGAAGTATAAAATGTTTAAATTTAGTAAATAAATGTTAGTTAATAAATTATCTTTAAAATTAAACTTTATTTGTCGGTCAATTCTTTTTCATTCTAACAAATTCTTTTATCAATTCTTTTAATCACTAATTAAGTATAATCTATTAGTGATTGCAAATAGCTGAGCTAGTCATGGATTTAGGCGTTGAGTTAGTGGCCACTGTTCAAAGTGCGTTGTCTATTCTTTTAGTATTCTTTTAGAATAAACAGCTGGCGCCCGTGTTTATACACAAACAAAAAAGTGCTTTGGATTTGGTGTTGAACTCAACAGCCGAGAAGAAGCTATGTCCTGGAAATGTAACGTTAGTTATATACTTTATAGCTATCGTTTGGGCATATATACTCTCCGAGTATGTTCTTCTCTGCCTAAGAGACTGGTGTTTCGAATGCACATATTCGAACTCGGTTCAATATATATATATTTATTTATTTATTTGGTAATTAATGAATATACTCACAGAAAAGGTAGTTTTTTAATAAAGCTTTATTATTGCTTAGCTTGCTTTCAATATATTTAATATATCATATTCATGGCATATAATGGTGTGATTATAAGTTCTTTATATCAGTATTTAATTGTTATCTAATAAGCTATTCAACATATTTAAATTCAAATTTAACAGAAAAGAGCCAAGCATACCCATGTCAAAGAAATGAGCTATTTGAGTATATCTAAATTTGAATATGTTGAATAGCTTATTAGATAATAATTAAACACTGATGTAAATAAATTGTAATCAAACCATTGTATGTTATGAATATGATATTAAATATACTGAAAGCATGCTAGGCAGTAAAAAGCTGACTATGAAAAAACTATCTTTCTGTGAGGATATTCATTAATTACTAGATTGGCTCAGAAAAAGAAAATAGCAATAGTTGATACACGTATATAATAAGCCTGTATTTCAGTTATTACATAGTAGAAATGTCTGCCCATCCCTTGTATATGTATTAAATGGATTGTCCTGTACATGTGGGGTTCAGATTGACCTTAGGTCAATATGGGTGTGACAATAATCTTGGCCTCAGGGGCCTTTGAGCATTCCATCATCAGATTTTCAATTGGATGGATGGTTGAAGAGTTGGAGTGTGGAGTGGATTGAAGCCTGTCCATTAAACTATGAAGATCGGCTATCTTAATATATATATGAGCACTTATTGCATATATGTGTAGAGATGATAATCTGGACCAACTGATGATTGCTGGTTTAGCATGAAATACGTATATTGGTGATTATTTATCTTTTCAACATATATGTTTCAAGTGGTATCAGTGTTATGAGATAGAGTGGAGAGTGGTGAGTTGTGTGAAAGTCTGTGTTCATATACCTTATATATTACATATATTGATACAGGTACATAATAAGCCTGTATTTCAGTTATTAAATAGTTGAATATAGTATATTTTTATATTAATTTTTCCCTATACAAAATATCTGCAAATAGTATATATTTAGTGCTGCAAACATTCTATAATAAAACTATTATAATACCTAGATTATTTAATATTTATTTTAACACATCTTTGTTACATGTCTGTGGTAATATGTTTCAGGAAGGTGTGTTGAAATAGAAGTTTGAAGTATACATAATACATATACATGAAGTAGTGCCTAAAAATGGCATATATGAAGTTAAATGATGACAATGGGTCTATGCCTTACATACTTTAACAAGTGAAATGAGTTTTTCAAAAATGCATCCATAGTGAAGGTTGATTTTACTTCTGGGTTGACAGATATGGCTCAGTTAAGGTGAAAGAGGCATTGATAAATTTAAAAACTTTTCATTTTCAAACAGCTTAACTGTTATCAAAATATCATAAAGAATCTGCAAAGATTTCAACTAGGAGATAAATTTTCTGATGGCTTTATTGAATCTGTATATTCCACACTGCCACTATAGATTTGGTAGCATCAACCAATCCCATTCTATGTCAGGATACAGGGGAGTGCAATTCACCCAGACAGAACATTATGGGGATGACACAAATGACTCACCTTAATAAAAAAATTAAATCAATAGATAATCAAAAGAATAAATTAAAAAAACAGATGCTTTAATATTTGGTTTTGCTGATGTTAACTGATTATTTTATTTTGCTTATAGGTGTTATTAGTGTGTTTCTATTGCTTTATGAGTTAGAATAGGTCTATGATATGTGTGCATGCTCTTTTTGAGACGGACTTTATTATAGTTGGAGCTATTTTATCAACATTTTTATTATATGAGTACATATGCAGCCAATACTATAGTCTACTTAACAAATGTCAAAAATTTACACTACAAAATTGCTGTGGAAAACCATCTAGTGATTGATTCATTAATTAACCTTACTTTAGAATTAAATCAAATCAAATAAAAACAGCATAATTTTGCACCCAAGCGGTACAAAATCACTGAATGCACCTGGTGTCAACTATATGATTCATTGTTTGCATTTTACCACATTTATATAAATTGGTGGTATTATGTTCTATTGATGAAGATGATAAGAGTAATTATCACAAATTGTTTAACATCTTCTTTATGAAGTATTATAACTTTACCTTTCTTTTTCTATTGCCAATCCATCTAATATTAATATCATTTATGTTCTTTGTTAGTTTTACAATGCTTTTTACAACCCATTTTGACAGTTTCGATTGCCCCAGCAATCTTCTTCAGAACTATAACAAACACAATACAAATACATGAATACAAATATACATGAACATATAATTTTACATTTTATATATATTCTTGTATTTTATTATGTTTATTATAGTTCTGAAGAAGATTGCTGGGGCAATGGAAACCATCAATAGTAGGTTGTAAAAAGTATTGTAAAAGTAATAAAGAACATAAATGGTATTATTGTATTGTTTAACATCTGTTGATGAAATTCCAGTAATTATGTGATAAATAGATATACATGAGATTATTATTACAAAAATGAAAGACAAATAAACAAACTAAAAAATAATGATAAAACAGGCAAAGCTCTCCATACAGTAGTGCCACTCAGTGCAAGCTAGAGTAATCAATGGATAAGAAGGCTTGTGCATAAAATCCCTATCTAGTACTTATTTATCCAATATCCCCAGACTAGTTTCTGGCTTGTGGCCTTCATATTGAGAGCACTGCACCCAGGTCTTAGGATCTAATGCAACCCTCCAACAGTTGCCTTTTATGTCTACTTAACTACAAAACTATGAGAATAAAATTGAAATCACAATAATATTTTCAATCTAAGCTCATTAGCTTATATAATCACATAAAGTGTGAACTCAATTTAGTACCCATACATTCTGGTGTCTCTAATTCTTTAATAAGCATAGCCATTATTATCCTGCTAGGCAGGATTGTTATTAAATCACCAAACATCACATGATCACCATTTTATGCTTGCTCATAACTGTTGTTAAAACAGGCAAAAATTCTCCATACAGTAGTGAGTGGCACTATGCTTGCTTGTAACTGTTATTAAAACAGGTAAAACTCTCCATACAGTAGTGCCACTCAGTACAGTATGTTTTGCCTGTTTTAATAACAGTTACTGTATGATGAGTTTTGCCTATTTTAATAACAGTTATGAGCAAGCATAAGAAATGGTAATCATGTGATGTTTGGTGGTAAAAATAATGATAAAAAATATTGTTTTATTATTATTTTTTAAATCTTTCTTATTAATTTTTAATGTTGAATTAGTGGAATCCATAATTTATTTATTTAAAAAAAATGTAAAAGTCAGGTAACAGAAACTACAGGTTCCCATCTGATTTTTTAAATAATATTTCATCTCGCATCTGGTCTTGGAATAGTAAATAAGATGTTACATTTTTTAAAAAAAGAAGAAAGACGTTTCTTTTACAAATTCTATTTACTTCATGTTTTTTTCTTTATTTATTCAAAGTATTGACAATAATTAGTCGAACTGTGAGGACATAAATTTTTAGAAACATCATTTCCCTTTAAAAATAACAACACAACAAATTTTAAAAAAACGTACGAGGAGCTTATAAATTGCTTACTAACTTATTAAAATTTTAAACAGCTGCAAAAATAAATAAAAAAACAACTTATGGTTAGATCGGCAGAATAACACATAGCTGTGAGGGTTCTTCAGCAAGACGTAAAATAATTATAATTAAATGAATAATTCTGCCAAATAGTGACGATTACCCGGTTATTAGTTGAATCAATTTGTTCAATATTTTCAAGGCAATATTAATCAGTAATATATATATAACGTAGTAGAATTACAAGCGTAAGCATACAAATACCTCCATTTTTATGATTACTATTTGTAAGACCTAAGCCCTAAGGCTTATCAAAAAATAATAACGTTAGTACAACTTCTAAAGATCCTAACAAATACCTTCATTTTTATGATTACTACTTGTAAAACCCAAGCCCTAAGACTTTCAAAAAATAATAACGTTAGTACAACTTCTAAAGGTCTTAACAAATACTTTCATTTTTATGATTAGTACTTGTAAAACCTAAGCCCTAAGGTTTATCAAAAAATAATAACGTTAGTACAACGTCTAAAAGTCCTAAGCTTCCTTTGTACTTTCAATGGTGAGTTGCATTGGGATAATAGCTGTTTCTGTAGAAGGTCTTCAATCACTTTTTTGCTTCACTCTTCAAGGTCTACATGGTAGTTGGAAGAGGGGCGAACTTGGGATTGGAAGGTCCCATGATTGATTTTGGTACTTTCAGGTCTGGCACTCAAACTTTTTATGAAGCCCTGAACAAAGAAGAATTACATTTGTTTTTTTACTCTTCGATTTTTCGTCCAGCTGTTCCCACAATTCAATTTTCAGTTACTTTGAATTATATTTATAAGGAGCTTTATATTCTCTGCTGCTATTGTTCTCTGCAGTCACTAATTTTGTACTGCATTCCATAGTCTCTGGTTTTCATCTTATCTGTAATTAGAATTTATCTAATTCTTAGATGTAATTAGTTCTTATTTTTTCTCTCAGGAATGTTTAACTTAATTAATTTTAAATTATACATTTAAACTTATGTTTTATAAATGTATATGTATACAGTATATACTGAAATCTGAACAAAACATTATTTCATTAGTTAATGAATTATTTTTAAACATTTCAATAAATAATCGAATAGTTTGTTGCTCAGGAGGTCAAAAGAAGTTTAAGAACCGGAAATATCTTCCCTGTTTCTCTGCATTAAGCAATGAAAGGCAATAATTTTAATTAGGACATTTAATAAACTTTTCTGAGTTTAAATACAATATTTAAAACCTCAAAGAAAATGATTACTATGTAGATTGACTTATAAACGAATATATCTTTGAATTTTTAAACCTATTAATAAAAAAATATTTTATTAAATATGATTTTATGACGCTAAAAAATTAAAAAAAAAAGAAAATTAACTATGACTTGCTTTTTTTTTTGAGGAAGGCAGAATAAGGTATTTACAAAATATGAATTTAAAACAGGCAAAACTTTCCATACAGTAGTATCACTCAGTGCAAGCCAGAGTAATCAATGGATGCCAGAAGGCTTGTGCATAAAATCCCTATCTAGTGCCTACTCATCCAATATCCCTAGACTAGTTTCTAGCTTGTGGATTTCATCAGTGAGGAGCTTTGGATCTGAGAGCACTGTATATTGATCTTAAGATCTAATGCAACCCTCCAGCAGCCACCTTTTATCTCTACTTAACTACAAAACTATGAGAATAAAATAGAAAACAATATTTCAATCCAAACTCATTAGTTTCAGTCATATATGTCTGAACTCAGTTCAGTACCCACACATTTTGGTGTCTTTGGGTCTTTAATAACCATTGCCACCACCATGCTATTAGGCAGGATTGGTATTAAAGCACTAAACATTACATGATCACCATTTCTTATGCTTGTTCATAACTTATTAAAACAGGCAAAACTCTCCATACAGTAGTGCCACTCAATGTAAAGAGTAATCAATGGATGCCAGAAAGCTTGTGCATAAACTCCCTATATAATGCCTATTCATCCAAAATCCCCAGACTAGTTTCTAGCTTGTGGCTTTGCTAGAAACTAGTCTGGGGGTATTGGATGAGTAGGCGCTAGATAGGGATTTTATGCACAAGCCTTTTGGTGTCCATTGATTACTCTGGCTTACACTGAGTGGCACTACTGTATGGAGAGTTTTGCATGTTTTAATAACAGTTATGAGCAAGCATAAGAAATGGTGATCATGTGATGTTTAGCAGTTTAAAATATGAATTTGTTAAACAAGTTCTTATTAGTAAAGTTTTCTGATATTAGTTAAATGATTTTTGACCTTTTTAAAGGATGAGGTTATTGAAGCCTATGAGTTAAAATGCTTAATGTATTTAATGCAAAATAAATGTTCTCTATATCACTTTCACAGAAGATAGGGACTGATTTCTATCCACTTCTAACACCTTATGGAGAGGTGTAATCATAAGCATTTGAGCAAATACATGTAAAAAAGGTGTATGTTCCCACGATGACAATTTCTTGCTGAACCAGCACTCATTGGTTGTCCCTGATCACAAACCCTTACACTACAGTTTTGATCAAATGTCAAACTCATTGCACTTACAACTTTTATACTAAGTACTTAATGGAAGTATATTAATAATTTTTATTAGACAAAAAGGTGTTAAAAAAATCTATGCCTCGTCTGAGAGTGGTGTATTGAAAATTACACTAGAGAAATATGATTCATTAAGAGGATAACCTCTTAGCTAATGAATAACTAACAAAAATGGTTAATATACTTCTAGTGGTATGTCAAAGTTGTGAGGGCAGTAAGTTTAACACTTATCAATTAACTGTAGTAATTAGTTATCTATATATATTGAACAATGATAAAGACATGAGTAAGAGATTGTAATCTGGGTCATCTGATGATTGCTCGTGGAGAATGAAATGTGCATTCTGGGGATAATCCTTTTTTATCCCATCTTTGATCATATGTTTATAATTACATCTCTCTACAAGGTGTTAAAAATGGATAGAAACCAGTCTCTATCTTGCAGGAGAGTGGTATAGTGAAAATTACCCTACAGAAATATTATTCATTAAGTGGCTAATCTCTAGTCTAATGAATAATTAATAAAAATTATTAATAAAAATATTTTGTTTTTCTAATTCTTTGGATTTTGAAAATTATTTCAAAACAATGAGCAACAGACAATTTTGATAGCCATCTTTTTTTAAAGTTTTAATTATTAAGAGTTGTAATTTGTTACTGTTACCACACATTTCATTTTCTTTCTTGATTACCATTTTCCATCATCATTTTAAACAAATTTAAAATTTTCCATTAAAAATACCCACAAAACTACATTTATAAAATAATTAAATTTTATTCCGAATAATCAAATTTATTTAATAATTAACTAAAATAGTGAGCATGCTAATAGCTCTAACAAGCTTTATCGATAAATACTGCAAGGGAAAGCATTTAAAAATCTCTATCTAGAAACATCCCTATCCCCAAACTGTTTTTAAGCTATTGGCTGTCTTCAGTGAGGCACTAGAATATTCCAAACACTAAATCCAAAATTGTACTTATCTAATAGTTAACTATTAGATAGAAGATCTGAAATGGCCAAACACCTATATGTTTTCAAATCCAGATATCTAATTCAAATGACTATATGGACCTGCATAGTTTTCAGCCACATCATATATTAATATATTTAGCAATATAACATGGCTTAAGACTTAAAAGCAAAACTATAATCACAAATAAAATCAAGTCATATATCATGTGACTTAACTTGATAAGCTTTTAATTATATACTAAAATAATGAGCATGCTAAGAGCTCTAACAAGCTTTATCAATAAATGCTGCAAGAGAAAACTTAAAAATCTCTATCTAAAAACATCCTTATTCCCAAACAGTTTTATTTGCTATTTAATAATTAATATCTAATAGTGAGTCAAACTATATGCTAAATAAATCAGAAAATTACAAAAAAATATGGGTAGTTTGGAAAAATATGAATAAAAAAATGTGGAAAAGATTTATAGTTGTAGAAATGGATCATTAGAAAGAAAGATCAGAATTGTTCAAGGTATAGTTTCCTGTGATTTTCTCTGGACATTTATAAAGACAAAATTATAAAAAAAATCCATAATTTTGAACTAGGTGCTGCAAAGATTTTAAGAAGTCTATAAGCAGCAATATATCATCATTATTTTCAACTGTTATTGATTCCTGCAGGATGAAGGTCTCTCCAAGTTCAATCTACCTTCAATATCTAGTCTCTCTTTTCTGCATCATTCCAGCACACTTCCTTATTTCCTCCAATCCATTTCACATGTGATCTCTTTCTAGGTTTCTAACAATCTTTTGGAATCCAGTTTAGGATTTAAACTGTTCTATTATTATTATTGTTAAACTTTATTGGAGTATTTTGATAGAAATAACTTCATATTAAAAGGAATTGTGCCCATGTGTTTGAAAAGAATGACTTTTAATAAATATCATGTTATTTGTTCTTACTTATGGATCAAAAACACGGACACTTAACAGAGGAGTAATACAGAGATTTTATACCATTCAATAAAATATAGAGAAATGTATGTTAGGAGTAACAAGAAGATATCAAAAGTGAAATACATGGATGAGAGAACTAACGGGTGTTACTGACACCATAGAAAGAGACTGAAGTGAGGTTGGGCTGGATGTATTGCTAGAAAAGATGTGTTACAGGGACACAATAACATAGGGTGTGTGTGTGCATAAATATATATAAAGTTTAAAGGAGAAGTAGAAATAAACACAGACAAAAATTTTGTAGATATTTTCTAAATTTCTGGAATAATAATCAGGGTTTAAATAATTCTGAATTTAAAATAAAGCTTTGTTATAAATAAACATTTAAAAAGGTCTAAATAAATATTTTTATTTAATTCTGATTTTGAAGTTAAAAACAAGCATGTTTTATCTTAAAATAGAACTAATAATTATCAACATTTCTATTATCTATTTTTAAAAATCTTTGTAGATTATACTTTGATAAAACATCAAACTTGCTTTCATAAGTAGCTTTCAATTAAAAATCATTTGAAAAGATCAAGTTAGAAAAAAACAGTTTTAATTTATGTATTTAGTCACCTCAATTGATTATATAAAAAGAGTTGGAAATAATTATAGCTGGCCAAAAGAGTTGGCTAGCAAAGTACTTCAGATCAGGACAGAAAACTACAATGTAGATATAAGACTGCAAGGAGAGCAAGTCCAGAAACAGTGGCTGTGAGTTCATGATTGTAGAGTTTGAATTCACATGGAGGAAAAATCTCTCAACTTTTTGTGTTTCATAGTTACAAATGTGTTCTAGAAAACAGATTGCTGACCTAAAATCTACAAAATCCTAGGCAGAAGGGAGATCAGTGAAGACTAACACTTACCTGATTATACCTTTCTCAATGATAAGACTTACCTAGAGAGAATCTCAGCTTTATAAAGAATTATGCATATGCTGATGTATTTAGATGCAATAAACCACAGATAAATGCACTGCATCATATTTATACAAAGTGAATTGTTTTAAATAATTCATTTAAAAATGACATTTTAAAAGTGATAGACATATATAGAATAATATTATTTTAAATTATTTAAAATCTATATTTTTAAATTTAAAAGCATTATAATTAAGAGCAATCTGCAATAGTTCTATCTATATAATGATATTTTAAATTTTATTAACAAGAAGAAAAAAAGATATTTTAAAAGAGTAACCCTAGTAAATAAATTTTTCTTGGATTAAAAATCAAAAAGTCAAGAATCAATTCATTGACAATTATATTTTAAAGAAAAATAAGAAATATAAAAAAACAAATCCTTTTACATAAATTTAAAGATGTAATTAATTAATGAGAATGACCTGTCAAAAATTGATTTTATTTTTTTAAAAGAAAAAGGAAATCTATATTCCACAAAGTGAAACTTGCTATAAAAATAATAAATGAAATTTATATGTTTTTAACATTGAATTAATTATGAAGAATATAAATTTTAATAACTATTATTTTGTCAAATCAAAAATATCATGATGTAATTGGCAGTGTGCATATAAATTGCTAAATGTACACACATATATGTTAAATCTTATCAATTAATTACTGTAAAAAGAAAAATGAATGTATTTATTAGTAAATGACAATTTGAATATGTGAATAAATTGTTAGACCGCATATCTGGTGCTGTATATATGTGTTTTAAGTAAACCTAGTATAGGATATTTGAATCATTAAAATATAACTTAAATTGTAATCAGATATTTTTATATGACTATTTAAATATATTCATAAATTATTAAGCCACATGTCTGTGTGTGCATATCAATGTATGTCAAATAGACACATGTAAATTTAATCATTTTTAAAATTTTATTAAATGTCAATTAAAATATATTCATTTTATATTATAAAACCCACATCTGTGAACATATATATATAAGTGTTTTATGTAAACCCATTAAGAGGTATTGTGAATCACAATGTGATAGTTTTTTTAATTGTATATTAATCAAAATCAGAAGAGTTAATTTTATATGTATAGCCATATTCTAAAGACCTTAATACCATTTTTATTGTTATTAATAATCTTATATTTTATTGTTAAAATTATTCCAATGAACTTAATTATAAATGTTTTTTTTTTACATTATAATATTGCATCATCTCTTGGTCACAATATAGTTATAGAGCTCATGTTCTCTGAGCTAGATTCATGCTTAATGGTCTGATATATTAAAGGGGTGTATATTAGTGTGTATGGATATCCAGTTGATAATCAATCCTGGGTTGATGTAAGGATTATATTCTTCAAAGTCCATGCACAACATTTTATTTAGTTTAGTCTCTATGAGAAAATAGGTTTATAGTGGGCCAGTACATTAATGGTACTAAGTGACCAGATCATTGATGATAATCAGCATGTTTTAATATCCCAGCATTATTGTTTTGATTATTATGTATTCTATGGATGAGAATTTAGTTAATGCATCCAAATTATGTTTAAATAATTGTCCCAACCTAGCAAAGGCTAAATAGTTGGCCTGGTCTACAGTAGACCCATTTCAAATCCAATGAGAAGATTTACCATTGATTTATTTTATTATTGATCATTCATGATGATGGATGATTATTTTACTCATTTTTAATGCTGGTGAATTTATAATTAATTTTAGTGACTCTAAGAAGTTAACTGGTCTGATCTCTCAGAGAGATATCAAGATCTCTCATGCTCTGATAACATATAACTCTATATACTTTTTTATATTAAATTTCATCAGTTGAAATATTATGTTTACTTGGGGTTGATAATGACATTCTATCACTCCAGGTAACATCTAATTTGCCATCACCTTTCCAAACCCAATAATATGCCATCCTGTTACAACATATATACATATAAAGTAAATATTAGATCATATTAATTCTGAACTCACCACGAAATTATATTTTTGAAAAGACTGGTAGAACAAACAGAAGACAATGCCAGTAATAAGATAGATGAATTCTGTCATCATAGTAATAAATGTATTTAGAAATATTATCAAATTCCCACTTCCTTTATTTTACTGTAATATCTTATATAAATGCAATTTATACACTCTACTTTGAACACTTTTTAGTAAAAAAAACTTTTTATTATATGTATATATACACACAATCTTGGTATTTCATCTGTTCTACATTCTTCTTCAGAGCTATGATATAATGATAAAATAAAATACATAACTATATAAATAATACCATAAAAAATGTAAACAATAAAATTATAAAAAAACAACATAAAATTTAACAAAACATAATAAAATTGAAATAAATGTAAATATAACCAAAATTAAATAAAATAATTCAGATAATATAAAATAAAATATACATGTGTATTTCATGAACAACTATTAATTTATATATTATTCATTTTTATCATTTTTAACAATCCCCTAATTATTACTATTCCTTATATACTTAAACTTTAATTTTATTATTCCCACATTAATAAAATACTTATTATTTTATTTTCATATAGCTCTGAAGAAGACTGCAGAAAAATTGAAACATAAGATTGTGTGTACATATATATACAGAAAAAGTTTTTTTTGCTAAAAAGTTTTCAAAGTAGAGTCAATAAATTACATTTATAATAAATATATTATTAAGAAGATTTAAAAACCAATCAGATTTGGTTTATTTTAGAGAATTCTTATTGCTTTTATCTCCACTTGTGAGCAACTAATAATAATAAGTTTAATCCATAACTGAAGTACAGGCTTATTATTTACCTGTATCAATATGTTATATATACGGTATATAAGCACAGACTTTCACATGACCCATCACTCACCACTCTATCTCATACCATTGATACACTTGAACACATATATGTCGAAAAGATAAATAAACATCAATCTTAAAAATTTTCAGATAAAAAGATAAATCAAAATTAAACAAGTAAATATGTAGGCATATTGTTAAAATATCCATTGAGATTTTCTCTATGCAAAAGTGTTTACATTATAGTAATTTATCATCTTATAATATTTCTAATGAAATATTACCAAATAAATATTAATCAATTTTTTATCTTATTTTGTGAGATATAAATCTTTTTTTAGAATTTTTTATTTTAAAAATTCTATTCAGCAATTTGTAGTGCTCGCCCTTATTAAACTACTTTCAGATAATAATATTTAGAAATGACCTAGACACTAGTCCTCACATATAAAATTTAGAGCATCCAATAGAAAAACAAAAGATATATTTATAAGTTTTTTTGTAAACATTCATTATATCGACATCTGTTTCCATTATTTTTAATGCCAAGTGTATAATTTAATCATATAATCTTTAAATCATGATTTGTCTTCATATTCCAAGTAAATGATGTAAAGGATTCAAATACTGTTGTTCCTATGGAAAGGTAACTGGTTCTTTTCATCACTACATGCAGTGCCATCTATGAATACACAAACAAGTTATATAGCAAGGTGTTTATCTATTCACTGCAAAATTTTTAAAATGCTACCTTACCTGAATCATGAGTTACAACATGAAATATGTGTTTTCACCCTTCATGCATCTTCTTCAATGCTCTTTCTGTCATTACAAAATTTTATAAATCAATTGAAAACATTTTTCTAACTCAAGAATATACCTCAATACCGAGTTTGAATTAGTTCTAGTATTTTAGTAGCAACTTTATCCAATTTAAAACAAAATTTAATGTAAATATGTTGTTCCCATGGGTTAAGGTGTGAAATATTCTGTCACATTTCATGTTATATCTCATGATCAGATATACAAGTACCTTAAATATTGTGGCGAATACCTAACTTATATTACTATGTAAATTTGCACAGATTTGAAGTGGACATTGCAAGAAGCTTGGAAATGAAACCAGTTATCTTTTTTATTGGGACACATAAAGGACATTTTATTAAGTGAAGACATTTTTTAGATAATAGGAGGAAAGGTTATCAAGTTATTAAAAAAAATAGACCAGATTGTTTTATGGCTGTATTACAAATAGAATGTTTGGAATGTCTATTTAAAATTTTGTAATTTAATAGCAAAAAAGGATTTTTTAGTTTTACAAATTCGGAAAATTTGAAATATAATTGATATGTTCCAATGGACTGATTGAAAGATTTAGACCAGAAAAATATTATATCTATTATTTAGGCCATATATAACAAGAAGGTAGTGTGTCTGTCATTACCAGAATGATATTGAAGAAACCATCTTTGAATATAACAAAAGGAAATAACTGGTTGATATTAATTTTATCTGATAAACTTCCATTCAACATTATTATAATGCAAGTTTATATTCTAATAATTAATAAAACGAATTTTATAATTTTTATAATCAGATGTTGTCATAATTTGATAAAACTTTCAGCCAAGATATACTTTCGGTGATTAGTATTGAAATACTAATGTCTGAAGTGAACAGGAAGGAAGTAGAAAAATGAATAACAGTTTTTGTGAATTCATATTATTTCATTGCTAAGACATTTTTAAGCACCCAAAATATTGATTGTTCGGATAGATACTACTAGATGGAATTCATATGAAAGAAATTAATTATATTTTGGGCATCCTGAGATTATACATGATAACCCATTAACCGCTAACATCTATGGTTTATTATACTTATTATATTGAGTAGTAGTTATTTGAAGAAATTGGAAAAGTAATTGGTTATTAATATATCATATTAATTTATTGTTGTCAATTGAATGGAGCTCATTTAAAACTTCTAAGTAGTTTTATTCTCAAATTATTTCTGTTATTGCTTTTCCTCATGTCTATTTAAGATTGTATACCCTGATAATACATAAAACTCCATTTATTATCTAATTGAATATTGCCTTGACAACAGTTTGCTTATATTCTATTGGATTATTTAAACATTAGCTGTAAGAACGTGATTCACATATAATTAGTTGTGGTTCTATATATATATAAAGAGCATGTTAATAGCTCTAAACAAGTTTATTTTATTTTATTTTTTCTCTCTTTTTTTCCTTTTGATAAATGCTACAAGAGAATGCACTCAAAATCTCTATCTATAAATGTCCTCACATTCAAACAGGTTTCTAGCTATGGCTCTCATCAGTGAGGAGTTAGGATATGCAGACACCAGATTAAAAATACAAATTTACTGACAAAATCCATAGCTTGAAACTGGTTGGGATGGGGACAACTCTAGATAAAGATTTTGAATGCATTCTCTTGTGGCATTTATCAGAACAAAAAAGAGAGAGTAAAAATAAAATAAAATAAGCTTGTTTAGAGCTATTAGCACATTCTTTATATTACATATTTGTAAATACAAGTTATATAAGTCATGTGATGCATGACTTGATTTAAATAATTTATATGTATATATATAACACAATAATACAATAAATGTCCACTAATAAAAATATTGTAATAAAATATAATTATATTCCAAATAATGGTAACTAAAATAAATTCCAATATAAACCTTAGTAAATAATAGTACTTTCAATTATATTCATAATCATTTTCAGCCAAACTGACTTAATTTCAAAAAGAAGTAAAATATCATCAACCGGAAACCACATGTCAATTTACATATCCCATAATTCACTAATCTTAATATTTGTTGATTGACCATTTATTATCGTATTTTTATAACGATTAATAAAAATTGCCTCTTTAATTTTTCTTTTTTCAACATTTCTTTCTTGATTTAAAATCTTAATTCTTTTCATACCAAAATTAAATTTACATTTACAATTTCTTTCATGAACATGGTTGTAAATGTAAATTTAATTTTGACATGAAAAGAATTAAGATTTTAAATCAAAAAAGAAATATATAAAAAGAAAAATTTAAGAGGCAATTTTTATTAATCGTTATAAAAATATAATAATAAACAGACAATCAGTGAATATTAAGATTAATGAATTATGGGATATGTAAATCGACATATGGCTTCTGGTTGATGCTGTTTTACTACATTTTGAAATTAAGTCAGTTTGCTTAAGATGGTTATAAATGTAATTGAAAGTACTACTATTGATTAAAGTTTATATTGGAATTTATTTTATTTACTGTTCTTATTTGGAGTATAATTATATTATATACATACAATTAA
>JAQFVV010001826.1:0-20000 GCA_028023455.1 Epiperipatus broadwayi | reverse complement strand
TAATATTTTAAAACAATTTTCAAATTCTAGTTTAAGTAGAGTTTTCAATTTTTAATAAGCTTTTTTTATATAGATTTTGTTTCTCTAATTTTTTATTAACACATATTTTACATCTCAGTAAATTAATAATTACTTATTTTGTTAAGAAGGATGTTATAATCTTAATATACATACTTTTCCTTAATCTAGCTCCTTATTTGAATATTTCTATGTCCATTTGTGCTTTAGGTGGAACAAGGTCATAATTTATCAATTTCTCTACAACTTCTTTTAATCAGAAAAGGATTACACCCTATATACATCATCATCATCATCAACCATTATCAATTCACTGCAGGATGAAGGTCTCTCCAAGTTCAATATATCTGTGATCTTTAGCTTCTGTTCTCCACATTACCTCTGTACACTTTCTTATTTCATCCATCCATCTCACATGTGGTCTCTTTCTGGGTCTTTTACAATCTCTTGGAACCCAGTTTTAGATTTCAATTGTCCATCTATTAACATCTCTTCTAACAATATGTCCAGCCCAACTCCACTTCAGTCTTTTAATGTTTTCAATGAGGTCAGTAACATTTGTTTGTTCTCTTACCCATATATTGAATTTTCAATTTTTTCTTGCTACTCCTAACATGCATTGTTCCATACTTTCTTTGAGTGGGCTGTATTCTCTATATTGCTCTTCTATTAAGTGTCTAAGTCTCAGATTCATAAGTAAAAACTGGTAAAACACATTTATTAAAAACCTTCCTTTTCAAACACATAGGCATATTTCCTTTTAGTATTAAGTTATTTCTACCAAAAGCACTCCAACTAAGTTTAATTCTATGATTAATTTCATCCATTATGTTCCCATCTGTATTAATAATTCGACCAAGGTATTTGTAGCTGTTAACTTCTTTTAACTCATTGTAATTAATCTTTATATTCACATTTTGAGAACAAACATTGAATATTACTTTAATAATATACATGCACTGTTATATTGTTTTAATACCTCAGTGGTGTTTTGTTATGTATGAAGCATAATCTCAAACCAAAGCATATGATAGAGGCTTTGAAAAGGTAAGAGTTGTCATCTTATCTTTGTACTTAAATTCACTTATATAGGTCAATCTAAAACATCTTATCTTTTCAAAGTCTCTATCTTTTTATTTGGTTTGTGAGTAGTCTTCATCTCAACAAAACACAGTTGAGATATTAAAACAATATAACAGCACATGTGTGTAGCATGTAATTCCCTTCTAATGGAGATTACATATAAATACTGTATTAGTAACTTAAATAGAGAGTTACATGATCTATTGAGCAATAACCCACTCCAAATCCACTTCTTTCTTGTGGTTAGTTGAGTCCAAAACTCACTACAAAAGAATTGCAGTGAATTTGGTGAAGACATTGCATATGACCGATAGAAGATGAATAATGTCTAATTTTTTCCACCTTTCTTAAATATCAATATTAATACTACATTTCTTCAATCATTTAGTGTGTTGTTACTTAGATATTTAATATATAAATTTCACAATTTACTTATTTTAATACATCAATAATACTTTCTAGAACATTTTTAATTTTTATACATTCAATTCTATGTTTTAATTATTTAACTTACTTGGACTTTCAAAAGATATTATAATTACAGAGCGATTATTCTCTTATTTTTCATCATTATATAGTTTTGTCTCTTTTCATATACAAAATGTTGCTATTCCCTTTTCTGTAATAGTGTTATGTTTTTTTCTTACTGCAGAAACAGATTTTTTTTAAATATTTTCTTACACCATATCATTAAGTTTTCTCTACTACTTTATAAAATTCTAGATATTATTCCAAATAATTTATTTTTTAATATTTTTATTACTTTTTTTGTTCTTTATCCAACACCTTATCTCAACTTCAAATTTATTGGGAAATTACTACTTTTTTGTTATGGCTATCTATATAGTTAGTTTTATTAGTATAATTTTTATCATTTTAATAATTCATTTAAGTCAGATTCATCATCGAAGTCTGTTAATATGTTAAAATGATTTCTAAGTTCTAATTTAAATTCATTGATTTAACATATTTCAATTCTTAATATCTTCTTTTTTAATAGTTTTTGTCCTTCTAGTTTTGCATTAACACATATCTACTTTCTGTATTGAATCTATTAAGTACATTATAGTCTTGAAATACATATTTTCTATTAACTATACTTTAGTAAACCTTTATTGGATGCTTCCATGTTCATTTTTGCTTTTAGATTTTTTTGCAGAAAAGAAATTCATAATATATTCAATTTTTTCTTTACAAGTTTCTTTATATTTATTATCTTATATATATATACAATGTTCAACAAAGTTGGCAGGAAATTGGGCATTAAATAAAAATTGGAAAGTATAAAACTTTTTTAGGGTTGAGGTTGGTCAATAGAGGGTGTGCTAAGATGATATGTAAATCACGTGACATACTGAATTAACGTAACATCTAGACACGATTCAATTTTAAATGAAAATCGATTAGATGAAAATAAATATATGATTAAAATATATAGTTGTCTATTAAGCTGATTATGTTTACATATTCAATTCAATGAGAAAGTATGTAAAAAAGATAACTCAATGTTATTAAAAGGAATAACTATCAAGGGAAATATCTATTTATTTAATATTTTTATGGTTATATGATGTAAATAAAATCTTTTTTTACATTAAACCAAGTATTATTTTGTTTAAATTTTTGATGTTTTGATATCATTCATCATTGTCATGGTTAAGGTCTTAATGAAGAACTGTTACGTCTTGATCTCGACAATGATGAATGATATTTTATCCAATTATCATTTAAACAAAATAATACATAGTTAATATCAAACAGTTCTTCCTTAACCATGACAATGATGAATGATATTTTGTAGAAATGTTGAGAATTTAAACAAAATAATACATGATTTAAGTCAAAAAGACTTTTCCATATATATATATAATCATTAAAAACCAGTCAACTATTAGGCAATCCCAATATCAATAACAATCAACAATCTCAAACTATTGTCAAGACAACATCCACTTAACAATGAATATATATATATATATATATTCATTGCAATTGATTATATATGATTGAAATGCCCTCTAGCTACGGCATATAATAATACATTTTAAAGACAAAAGAGATATCCCTTATTGCCTTTAAAATTTATTTTATATGCTTTAATTAGAGGGCATATCAAATATATAGAAATAGTTGCAATGAATTAATCTCAAACATTACATAAAAGGTTTAGCATTAAAATTTTTTATATATTATATCCAAATTTTATTACACATCACTTTTAAACTACAATCATTTTTCAAATATATCATTATAATCTGCCACAACAATTTTAAAATGTTCATATCATCAAAAGAATTACAAATATCATATAGAAATCTTGTATTTCTTCAGAATAAGAACTTGTTGGAGCATAAACCTAAATTATCTGTATTTAACATCTTCCATTAACAATATCTAATCTACATACTGTATGGAGAGTTTTTCCTGTTTTAATATCTAATCTAGTCCCTGTATTATATATATTATCAAATTCCAATGTAATTCTTTTAATTTCTTTTTATCTGTAATAAATCTAATCCATCCTATGCTTTATGTTTTTTAAAGAAAATATATGTCCACTTTTTAAAACCATTATTTCTATCTTTTTTTTTCTATTTTCATCAAATCCAGAATGTTTACTCATTTAATGCTGGTCAATTTTTTCGCAGTTATATAATTTTCATTTATTTGAAATGATTTATAATTCAAAACATCACACAATCACCACTTAATATGCTTACACATGTTGTTAATAAGATGTGATGTGATGTGATGCGATGTATTATGGCTTCTCCTTAAACGAAGTCAAGAACATCTCAGCAATTATGCCCAGATAAACCTGTTAGCCACTTTATTTTACATTCCCCACTCTAAATTTGCCCATACAGTAGTGCCATCTAGTGCAAGCTTTTATAATTAATGGATGTAGAAAGGTTTGTGCATAAAATTCCTATCTAGTACCTACTCATCCAACATTCCCAGACTAGTTTCTAGCTTGTGGTTTTATCAGTGAGGAGTCTTGGATTTGAGAGCACTGCTTTTAGATCTTACAATCTAATGCAACCTTCCAACAGCCATCTGTTACCTATTTGATTAACTATAAACCTGGAAGCCTAAGATCAAAACACCATAATGTTTCCAACCCAAACTCATTCGCTTATACAGTCATACAGATCTGAACTCAGTTCAACATTAATTGATTTTGGTGTCTTGGGTTTTTCAAAAACTACACTCACCATTACCCTATGAGCAGGATAAGTATAAAACCATCAAAACATCACATGATCACCACTTCATATGCTTCCACATGCTGTTAATAAGAGTGTCAAACTCCATACAGTAATGGCTGCTGGAGGGTTGCATTAGACCTTAAGATTTAGGTGCAGTGCTCTCAAATTCAAGATTCCTCACTGATGAAAGCCAAAAGCTAGAAACTGATCTGGAGATGTTGGATAAGTAAGCACTAGATAATGATTTTAAGCACAAACCTTCCTGCAGCCATTGATTATAAAGACTTGCACTTGGTGGCACTACTGTATGGAATTTGGTACTCTTATTAGCTTATAATTGTAAATAATTAAATCAAAAGTCACCAAATAACATGATATATACTGTTAATTATATAAATAATTACATAGTAACAGCAGTAGTAATTACTTACAATGTAGTGAATGAACATTATGAATTTTCCTTGTTAATTCTTTTAAATCTACAAAGATAAATCAAAGAATCTTTTTTAATAAATAGTGAACTCATTTTTGCAGCCATATTTGCAAATGTGTGCGCGCGCATGCGCGTGTGTAGTTCTAATAATAAATTTCTGTAACATTAAGAAAGTGAGAGTAAAGAAGAAATTTTAACATGTAACCGTAATTTGTACCTGCGCAGTACAATGTTAATTATCATTAATATTTTAAAACCGATTTATCAGAGCAAGATTTCCAATTTAAAGACGACAAATTTAAGATATAAATATTTAATTTAACTTACCACTTCACACCATCATTTAAATTAAAGTTGTAAGAAATCTAACATTGAAAGATAAGTGATATTTATATAGTAGTCAATGATAATTAGTGGCAGTCAATAAAATATAATTATTAAATCCAAGTTTAGATTAAAGATCCAATTTTGCCAAAAGAGAAAAAGAATTGAAAAATAGTCAATAAAAATAAGATTATTTTTATAATAAAACATACTTTGTCTAATAAAAGACCTATAAAAAGACCGCATGTGAGATGGATGGATGAAATAAAAATGTGCTGGAATGATGGGAAGAAGAGTGGCTAGTGATTGGAGAACATAGAGTGAACTTGGAGAGACCTTCATCCTCTGGTTGAAAATGATGATAATGATCTAATTATAAAATTAGCAAGAACAATAATAAATAATTACATAAATATAGAATTACATTATTTTAATTCTGTTTAATTAGTGGAATCGTTTAAAAACTCCATCCTTGTTTGTTCAGGCTGTTTTGTGCAGTGATTGGGGGGGGGGGTGAATTAAAAATTTCAAAATCTGAGGATTGGAATTCGGTGTAACCCTTCTGATTTTCTTCTCAACTCCCAAGAAATAAACCATTTGATTATTGTGCCCTGTGTGATTTAGAACAGTGGTGAACTTTGGAGTTTACAATTCTTGAATCATAGTTTTGTGACTTCCAATGTGTAAATTCTTCAATTATTTTATATCAACTATTACTACAGAGGCACAGATAATGAAAGCATACGTGATATGAGATTCATGTAAATAAAAAATACAAAAACAGTATTGGTCAGATTGATGGCACAAAAGATAGAATGACAAGATTAGGTACTCAAATTAATAGAAGATATCACCTGATAATTATTCAGGTTTATGACCTAACACATAATCATCGTGATGAAAAAGGTGAGGATTTCTATATGAGCATAAAAAATGCTTTTGATCAGCCTAAACAACATTTTAAAATGTCAGGGGATACTTTATTATAAATAATTGAAAGATGAAAGTGCTATAAGAATATATAGTTATGATGATATAAATGAGAAAGGCCATAATCATATTGTGTTTGCAGAAGTATGATATGAAGTCATTCAGAAAGTATTAAATAAAAATCGACATGTAAATGTACAAATAAAGGTACAAGAGGATTGGATTATATTTTGTTTTTAAAAAACTATGAATATCAAGATTGTACTATTTTTAATAGATTTAACCCAGGAAATAAATATCAACTGATGAGACATCTAAGAACAATATTAAAATAATCCATGTTTTTACTTTACCTATTGAGTAATGCTTTTCCATCTTTAGAAAGTGGATGATATGAAGACATTGAATAAATTTGTATAAATTACTACCCAATTGTTTAAAATCACAATTCAAGCTAACACTCCCAAGATAGTCTATGAATATGGGGATCAAAAGTTTCCGAAAGCACTCAGCCGGATAATTCTTTTGATATTGAGCTTCTTTGCATAACATGAAAGAACATTGAAGATGGTTTATGTTTGATTAAAATCAATAGAAATGATAACATATTTTATTAAAAACTGTAATAAACCATAAAACATCACATGATCATCATTTTCTATGCTTATACAAGCTGTTAAAATTGCAGCTAACTCTCCATACAATAGTACTATCTAGTTTAAGGCATAGTAATCATTGGATGCAAAAGTTTTGAGCATAAATATCCCTATCTAGTTCTACTCATCCGATATTTCCAGACTAGTTTCTAGCTTTTAGCTTTCATCAGTGAGGAGCCATCGACCTGAGAGCTTTGTACCTCGATCTCGGTGCAGTGCTCTCAGATCAAAGACTCTTCACTGAGGATATTGGATTGGTAGGCACTAGATGGGGATTTTAAGCAAAACCTTTTTGCATCCATTGATTACTATGGCTTGTACTGAGGGTCACTACTGTATGGAGAGTTATGCTTCTGTTTTTACAGTTTGGGTAAGCATAGGGAATGATGACCATGTGATGTTTAGTTGTTTAATACTATCCTACACAATGGAGTGATGGAGATTGTGGTTATTATAAAACCAATGACACCAAAATGTATAGATGCTAAACTGGATTCAGACGTATATGACTATACAAGTCAACATGTTTGAATTGAAAACTTTATTGTGTTTTCAGTTTGCACTCATAGCTTTATGGTTAAGTAAAAGGATAAAAGGTGGTTTCTGGAGAGTTGCACTAGATATTAGGATCTAAGAACAGTGCTCTCAGATCCAAAGTTCTTCACTAATGAATGCCATAAGCTAGAAAGTAACCAGGATATATTTGGATGAGTAGGTATTAGATAGAGATTTTATGCACAAACCTTCTTGCATCCATTGATTACTATGGCTTCCACTATGCATGCTACTGCATGGAGAGTTTTCTTCTGTTATTAAAAACTGTGATAAAGATAAAGTGTATAAAAATGCAGTAACCTTTGAACTGAGGCAATGTATAAAGGAAAAAGGAATATGTAAATTTGTAAAGAAGTATCCTTAAAAATAATTCAGTATCTAAAATTTTGTTGAATGTTAATAATGTTTTCCTGAAGGTCTGTGATGATGGTGCTTCAGTTGTATTTACATGTTGGATTATTTCCATCATAGAGACTGTTGTCTTTGGCTGGATAGCTCACTTGGTTAGAGCATTACCTTAAAATTCAATACTTAAGAATCTAAGGGTCCAGGTTTGATATCCATGCTAGTACTGTCACTGGTCAAGCCAGAAATACCTGAAAAAGGGATAATAATACCTCTCAAATTCAATACTCAAAAATCTAAGGTCCAGGTTCGATTTTAATACCTCTCAAATTCAATACTCAAAAATCTATGGTCCAGGTTCGATTTCCATGCTAGTACTGTCACTGGTCATGCCAACAATACCTGAAGAAGAGGGGAGAATAATACCTCTCAAATTAAATACTCAAAAATCTAGGATCCAGGTTCAATTCCCAAGCTAGTATTGTCACTTGTCAAGCCAGCACCACCTGAAGAAGAGGAGAATAATACCTCTCAAATTCAATGCTCAACAATCTAAGGGTCCAGATTCGATTCCCAAGCTAGTACTATCACTGGTCAGGCCTGCAACACCTGAAGAAGAAGGGTAAATAATACCTCTCAAAACATTGTGCATATTCTAACCTGTTTGATGTGTTACTACTAACAGTTGAATATAGTTGAATATTTAAAATAAAAAATGTATAAAGACATTCATTACTTATATTAGATGCTGGAAATAGTCCAACATATATATACAATTAAGTTAATAATGTTATAAACAAATCAAATTGTGAACTGGCAATAAAAGCTTTAAGTGAGAATAAATCTTAAAAGTTTAGTCAAGCGTTGTTAGTTGACAGGTCAGTGCAGCAGCCTTGCAAACAAGTAGTTGCTTGCCGACAGTTGTTGTGGGTTCACCTCCTGGCTGATGCTATGACATATGGAAAAAAAGAAAAGAATGTCATTTATGAAATATGTTGAATAATTCTATAAACAATTACATAGCAATTAACAAAAAATAAGAAAAAGTATCTTCTATAATTATTATACCTTTAGGAATGCCAAATATTTTAAATGAAGAGGTGAGATGTGTCACTGCAATAATGGAGAAGAAAAAATTGCTGAAGAAGATGATGCAATTATTGTTGATATTTTAAAATGAGAAGATGAAGAATAAAAAAAATAATTCAGCACAATTATATACCAAAAGTCTAAATAATAAATATGTACCAGATAATTTGAAGAATGCAGTAATAATATTAATATAGAGTATGATAATAAAGAAAGTAATAAAAGTAATCGGGTCTATCTTTTATCAGTTCTATAGACAGATTTTATTGAGATAATTACAAGTTATCTATATTGAACATTGGATTTAACTAACTAGAAGAAGCTGAGTTTGAAAGAGGCCTTAGCAAAGTAGATTATATCCAAGAATTGACAGAAATTACTGAAAGAATCAGTGTATGAGGATAGTCATTATGCTTTGTATTTGAGATTATGAAATTACATTTGGTTAAATAATCATTTTCATGGTAATTAAAGCTTTGGATCATCAAAATATAGATTCAGGATATTATCATATTCTAAAGAATATTTATCTAAATGCAACAAGTGACTAGACTACATGATGACCCTAATGACAGATCGACTCCACTTCTTCAAAAATTTGGTGAATTAAAGTTGGGAAGATAAGGGAGTAAAATGGTTTTTTAAGTCATCTAGTTTTTGTAGATAAGGTGGTTAATTTTGCAAATAATATTTTCAAATTTTAAAAAAATGTTGTTGCAAGTCTTATCAGATATGATTAAGAAAGTAGGTTTAAAGACAAATAATAAAAAGACTAATGTAAATGATTATATTTTATTAAAAGACAAACTAAAGATTTATAATCATAAAGTAAAAGAAGTTAATGATTATAAATATCTTGGAAACATTATTAATACTGATGGAAAAATAATGGATAAAATTAATCATATAATTAAACTCAGATGAAATGTTTTTGGTCAAAATAACAGTAACTATTTAGTGTGTACCCTATGCCCTTTTTACTACCTAGCAGACTCATCTACCACTAGTGAAAATACTGGTAAATGGAACAATTAGTGTATGGATTTTTGTAGCTTTGTGGTTGCACATAAACCAGAAAAAAGTAATGTATGTTAGATATACTTTCTTCGAAAACATTAAGTAAAAATAATGTTTTACATACTTAGGGTTGGCAGATGGTAAGAAACTTTGCCTTAAACAGCAAGACAAATAGGAGTCCACATGCAATAATGCAATTGTTTGTTTTTTTAAAAAAAAGAGAGAGAAAATATTGCAAATCACAAAAAAGAACATTCTCACCAACTTTAGTAAGCAGTATGAATCTCCCCAAGGAATGCTAGAAAGATATCTGTATTGGTGTTGTTTTGCCACTAAATGTTTCAGCTGAATAAATCTTAATAGGTCTATAATAGTTTCAGGAATGTGCTTCTCATTCTACAGGAATGTAGAATAGAAAATGCTGACAGAGATGGGTCAGTGTTTACTTTGCAGTCCATAACTGCTTTACATAGCTGGTGGAACAGATTCCAAAACTCTTGTATGATCATTCAAATAATAATTTTGATTATTGTCATTGTTTAATTAAATTTCTTACTAAGAGTCAATAATAAATAATTACTAACCATTTTTTTTGGTTTCCAAAAAAAACTTTCGATTACTTAGTCATATTTGTCCTATCATGAATATCATTTTGATGAATGTTGTTGTTGTTGTTTACTAAATGACAAAACAACAACACGGCTTTGCTGTGTAGTATTTGTTCTATAAAATATTGCACATTCATTTTTAGCATCTACTAATATTAGTATTCTTTTTTTCCCCATGTGTCATAGCATCAGCTGGGAAGCTAACCCACTAACCTGGGACAACTGCTTGTAAAGCAGCTGCCACTGGTCTCTCGAACACCAATGCTTGACAATATTAGTATTCTTTTGATGAAAATACATATAAGTTTCACATTATTTTTTATTCACAAACCCAAAAATCATATCCTTACAACGAATGTTCTGCAGACAAATATGGAATTGACAGGAAAATTGTTTAACTTTATTGATTGCTACTTTCTGCTGCTCCAGATATTTAAAAAAAGGCATAGAGTGCATAATAAATTGTTTTTAAAATAATATAACATTAATAGAAAATATGCCTACATGTTTGATAAAAAAAAAAAACAGATTATAATAGTTGTATTTGTAATATAATAATATCATCTGTGTTCTTTATTACTTTTTACAATGCTTTTTTTACAACCCATTATTGACAGTTTCGATTGCCCCAGCAATCTTCTGCAGAACTATAACAAACACAATACCAATATATGATTACAAATATTCATGAACTTATAATTTTACATTTTATATATATATACATATATTCTATCTTATATTCTTTATTATGCATATATTCTATCTTATAATCATTATTTATATACCCACATATATGATTATAAGATAGAATATATATATAATATAAAATTATATGTTCATGTATATTTGTATTTATGTATTTGAATTGTGTTTGTTATAATTCTGAAGAAAATTTCTGGGACAATCGAAACTGTCAGTAGTGGCTTGTAAAAAAGCATTGTAAAAAGTAATAAAGAACATAGTTGATAAATAATATTATATGGATTTTGCAATGCAATAAGAAAGATAAATGAATTTCTAATATATGGAGCTAAAATCTGGAAACTTATAAGAAGACGAACACAGTCTTCTGACCTTTCAACAAGGATGTATATTAGAAGTAATAAGAAATTAAAAAAAGTCACTATCATCATTAAAAAAAATTAAGATATTGAAATGGTATTGTGCTAGACATATTGTTAGAAATGATAATAGATAAATACTTGATGTTTTAAATGGGATCCAAGAAAATGTAAAAGATCTAGAAATAGACCAGGTGTGATATCAGTGGATGAAATAAGAAAGTTTGCTAGTGTGATATAGAGAAAACATGCTTTGTATCAGACAAGTAAGTGTTTATTTTGGAGATCTTCATCTTAAAAGATTTCAATCATGGATAAAATGAAGATGATTTTGAAATATATTTTAATTTACACATTATGTTTGTAAAATAGTGATTTCCAACTTGAATCTATTATGTAGTATTAAACACTCTAATTTATAGAAACGTAAAAACTACAGTAATGAAATAATTCACGTTTTCAATTTTTTCCAGTTTAAATGCATTCAGTTTTATTGAATACAAAAAGTTCAAAGTAATAAATATTAAAATTATAATTAAACTAATAAATTCAAAAGTAATATTAAAAAATTATGTTTTCGGGGGGGGGGGGTTTAAACCAAATTATACATAGAATTATTAAAACCGTTCATAACGAAATTAAGTTCGTAGATTTTTAACGTTATTTTTCATAACTCCCAAAAGCCCAGTACAGATGTTGTATAAAATCAACGTTTGCTATATTTCCAGGAACCCTAAACCTATTGATTGATTTTTTTCTTCATAAAAGTCATAAAGTCTTGGCTTCGTAACTGTATGTAGACTGATTTGAGTCACGTTTATCCTGTTTTTTGAAATTGATAAAAGATGGCAGGACTGGTTCTGTGTCAGCTGGGAATATCAGTAATAATTAAAGGCCTTTCCTATACTTTGCTAAACTGTTTAAGAGGATTTGCAGATTCCATTGAAATAGTATTTAGTAAATTATATAATTAATCATTTAGTTTCTGGTGTGTGGAAATTTATGAACAAAGTAGTTTGACTTCAAAATCTTCGTTTTAGTATATATTTCAACACCTAAGTATGAATAAAAAGATAGTTATAAAAACTATTTTCAGTTCTTTCTTTAATTTGCTTAGAATTATCTACATTGAAAGAAAATAATATCTGAAGTTTTAATTGATGTTCTGGATATTACAGACTTGCGCTATGTAAACAGGTTTTTTTAATAATACAATTTTTTTAGTAGTTACATTATTCTCTCATAAAACAATTTTCAGCTAATTCTTATATTCATAATTTTATTGAATTGTCAATCATTAACATTTTATATACAATCAGAAGTTTCTTTTTCCCCCCTTCGAATCATAACTCCTGGTGATATTGGAATCATCTTTCACTGCTTTAAGCTTCAAATAACTTAGATGCTTTTCTGTGCCCTCTATTGGGAGCATATGAACTATCATATCTCACCTTGCTGTCAGAAGAAGACTAGCCCAGATTCCTTCCTTATCTGATCGGACTGAGCATTCACTGCCGCTAACCAATGGGTAAACAATACACAAAACAAAGCCAATGGTTAGTACTGACCAATAGGCAGTGATGCTCTCAGAATCCAATGGCTGCCAATAAGATTGGGATCTGATAATAAATAGTCGGCCTTTTATAATGCAAGGATAGAACATTGGTCTAACCTAAATGACTGAATGCACTCTTATTTGAAACCGCTGCTAACAGTGCATATTTCTATGATAATCATTATGCTGTAAGTCTACTGCAGTGAGGCAGGTCTGTGATAGGACTTGAAGCTGCAAAGACTGAGGCCAACTCGAGGCAAGCTGTCTATTATGAGTCTCAGCTAAAATTCATGAGGCAAGCTATTATATTCAGCTGAAAGTGAGTCACATCATTCGGGCACAACCAGCCCAATATTAACTAAGTTTATATATGTGATATTGTATTTATTGATTGCATAATATATATATAGTTGTAACTAATAAATAATTCTAATTAATTTTTGAGTGTTCATATTTTTTATAACTGTCAGTTTGGGTCTGCAATTCAGACCAAACACAGCATTATTGGTGCAGTTGAACAAAAGAATTTTTTTCTTCTCAAAAGTAACCTTTATTAGTCAAAAGATTACAAAAATTTATCTGGTACACTTACCTGTGGAGGATTACAAAGTGTTCAATGTTACAAGGCAAAACACTTATTGACCAGGTTTACAAAGTACATACGCTCGATAACAAATATATCCATAAAAGGGTTGTATAGTTTTGCTTAATGTGTATCTATACATGGATGAGCACAGATCTGCACTGCCCAAATACAATCCTTCAAGGGGGCGCAGCAGCCCATTAGAGTAGAAAAGCCGCTGAAAACTGACACTATACCCTCCCAGCAGGTTTTCCAGGTAGTGGCAATAATCGTCACCAGCCTGCACCCATAAACCAGACTCCCAATGACTGCCATCATTAACCCCTGTGGAAGAAATAAGGAGTGCAGACCAGTGCACACAAATATTGCAACAAAACTCTATTATTGTTACAAAGATGATATTTCTAGCTGGAGTGTCTATCATCCAGTGATATCATCCTGCACACCGAGGTCAATGGAGCTGAACATCTGCCCTTAATCATTATCAAACTTCTGTGTCTGTAAATTTTCACAATAGCTGCTCAACCCACCAACCAAAGTCCTTCGTGGTTCACAATGATTTTTATTTGTCGATACTAATTGGATCCTACTTCTTTTGATTGAATTTCAGGTTATTTTTCCTAAAAATTTTAAGCCAACAGGAATAATTTTTTATGACTGTAAAAATAAAGTAAATATATGAGTATGGTAAAAGACATTCATCGTATTTACAATACAGTGATTATTAAAATGACTTTGACCTGCTCGAATAAAAACATCAGATTCAAGAGATCTGAAAGAAAAATTGATCGCAAACTTTATAGTTATGACAATTAAAGGCTTAAACCAGTTGTGAGAGCTTTACTTATAAAAAAGTGACAGAAGCTTATCCTAGTGGATTGTTAGCTTTGTCTCTAGTGGGTTTTTAACAATTACAAACTCTAGTTGTAAATAAACAAAATGAGTGGTAACTCGCCATATTTTTCTCATAAGTTAAAGAGGGAAAACAAAACAATGGCAAATATTTCTGGCTCTATGGAAGCATTTGATCCAGCCCACCTTGAGGGCTGATCAAGCTATAAAGAGTGATTAATATTTTACCTACAAGCTAACCAAATCAAGAAGCCTGAATCATCATAATAAGTCCTCAAACATATGAGATCCTGAGATCCTGATATCTCAATCTACATCAGAAATGTTGGCTGACCTACGTTTTGACAAAGTAGCGATACTCACAGATTATTTTTTCCTGAAACCTCCCATAATAATGCAGAGATATTATTTGAATATCTGCATCCAAGAGCTCTGGAAAAAGACCAGAGAGTTCACAACAGGAATCTGAACATTGGCATTAAAGTGCGAACTCAAACATTTCCTGAATGAAGCACTTCGTGATCATTTTATTTGTGGAATAAACGATCACAACATAAGACTAAAATTGCTAATGATGCTGGATTTAGATTTTGAATCAGCTTTAGACAACAGTTCTAGCAGAATCTACAGCTAGTCAGGGAAAGCCATTAAACAAATTATTAATTAGCATGTGCAAAATATCAAGCTAAATACTGAGTCAGTCAGACAACCAATCAGCTCAGATAATTCAGCAAGCACCTGGTATAAGGCATTGCTATAGATGTGATGAACAAATACACATACATACAGAATGCCTGCACCACTATAGTACACACACATTTTGAAAGTGAGCTGGACATATAAAAGCTGCTTGTCTGAAATTAAAAAAAACAGATAGCCAATATGACAATAGAAAAACCCATTCCAAAAAACAGCAAAGGCAATTATAAGAAAATTATACAAGTTGCCTATATAAATCATATAAAAGATGATCAGTCTGGATTTAAATCCAGGATCATAATTATATATGCCAGTTACAATAAACTGGATATAGGTCCTTCAGTGTCCATTATTTTAAAAAAGACCTGGGCTATCATTAATAAGAATAATGAACATAAGCTGCATCCTAGCACCAAGTCAATCACAGACTATCAGGGTAATAAAATAAAACTGATGGGTCAAATAAAAGTTAAAATTACTAGGCCTAACAAGACTATATACACTCAATTGCTGGTAGCATCAGGTGGTCATAGTAACTTATTATGCCATGACTGGCTCAGTCACTTAGGCTTTGCAGTGACAAAGGTAAACCAAGTACAACATTAAACAAATTAAAATCTGATTACTCAGATGTAGTCAATAAAAAGATGGATCTGTGCATAGGACAACTGATCCAGTTACAACTAAATAGAGCAGTAAAATCCATTAGTTGTTGATGCAGATTACATCCAAAGTGGAAGCAGAGGCTGCAAACAATCTTACAACATTACATCAATTAATTAACATGGTTGACTTGGAATCAGATATAACACTGAACAATCAGACAGTGGCTGTATGGACCACTAATGACCCTGGATTCCAAAAGATACAGAAATGGATCTGACAGAATGGACAAAATATATGAGTTGCATTCAGCCTACTGGACACAATATCTGAACCTCTCAACTGAACACGGCTGTATTATTTGGGGATTCAGAGTTGTGATTCCCCCAGATGAATGTTCCCATGTGCTCAGTCTGTTATCTAATGGCCATTCAGGAATTATCTAAATAAAATGCTGGCAAGATCATACATGTAGTGGCCTACCTTAAATGCTGATCTAAAGGTCAAAGTCCACCACTGTTGGTAGTGCAAAATGAATCAAAATATGTCAGAAAAAGAAGGCAAACTGTTGTTGATAGTATTTGAGTCATACTCCAAGTGGCCGGAAGAGGTGGAAATCTTATCACTTCAGTCCAAATCAACAATAGAAGCCCTTAGGAAGCTATTTGCAACATGCGGCCTATCTAAACAATAGTGTCAGATAATGGCATAGCATTTACAGCAAACATTCAAAAACCTTTGTACTAATAATGGCGTTGATCTAGTGTACACCTCACCATTTCATCAAGGGAGCAATGGCTAGGCAGAGAGACTAGTTCAAAAAGCAATAAAGCTGATAACAAAGATGGATACAGGAAGCTAGAACACCAGTATTGCTAGAACAGTGCTACCACAGCTCTCCATACTAAGTACAGCAACAGGAAATACTCCTGCAGATCTGCTATTCAATAATCAAGACTGAACCAACCTGTCAGCCTTAAAACCTGATTCCAAACATGAACAAAAAAAGTAGCAAAATAAAAATGCAAATACTCATGTGCTTTGCAGATTATACAAAGTATCCACAAAATGGATTCCAACTGTGGTTACACAATTGAAAGAACTCTATACTGTAGTAATTCAAACAGCATATGCTATTAACATCATCATCACCTAAGCCAACTTAAACTGAATCATACAGAAATTGAAGACAACAGCAAACCAACCAAACATCCAGGGACAAGCACATCAAGTGAAGATGATGACCACCAAACTGAAGACAGTAACAATGCAGATAAACATACAGAAATAAGACCCTTAAACAAGGTTGATAATAACCAATACAAGAAGAGCAAAAAACCTGAGAAATCATCAAAGCGGCACAACACATCATCCAGCTCATCTATACGACTACATTTTCTAGGGCTAATTTTAGCCAGGGGGAGAGATGTTATGTCTCACATTGCCATCAGAAGTGGACTAGCCTAGATTCCTTCTTTATCTAGTCAGCTTGATCATTCATTTCCACTAACCAATGGGTAAATAGATATGTAAAACACAGCCAATTGTTAGTACTGACCAATAGGCAGTGATGCTCTCAGAATCTGATGGCTGCCAGTATTGTTGGGGATCTGGTAATAAATAGACAGCTTTTATGGTGCAAGAAGAGAACGTCAGCTTCACTCTCATTTGAAACTGCTGCTAACTGTGCACATTTGTATTATAATTATTACACTATAAGTTGACCACAATAAGGCAAGGCCATGATAGGACTGGAATCTGCAAAGACTGGTGTCAACTTGAGACATGCTGTCTATTACAACTGGAAAACTCTCAGTTAAAACTCACAGGGCGGGTTATTGAGTTTATAGATGTGATATTGTGCTTGTTGATTGTCTAATATTCAGATCAAACACCATGATCAGTGAATATAAATCTTTCCAAGGAAAATAGAAAATTCACACAGAACCCAATGCTTCAATAACAATAGAAGTAATTTAACATTAGTTTAATATTAACAATTAATTATATAAACAGCAATATTAATATATGTATTTGGAACTGAATATACATGGTCACTTTCACATCTACAAAAGTGATGTACATATATAATATATTTTATTGTAAAACTCATAATATATATATATATTGTAACGAGCACAGACGTTCGTTACATTGTTTTTTTTTTATTTATTAAACATGAAAGTAAATTAAAAAGTTCGCATTTAAAAATTTTCTTTAAGAATTAAAAATTGAAATTAAATATCTTAAACTCGTATATATTAAATCGCACAGATAATGAAAAATTATTAAAATAAAACTTTATTAAAGAAAAAGTATTTTAAAACTAAATTTTAAAAAGATTTGGAAATAAAATTATATCTTTAAATTTATCTTTAAATATATCTTTGATTTGGAAAACAGGTTAATTAATCAGAAATGGAAATGATAAATTTAATTAGTCAAATGTAAACCAGCCTTTAAATGTAAAAACACCAGTCAGATAGGAAAACAATAGAAACTTTTAGCAAATGAAATAAATCCATTGGGAAATCGGACCTCAATGAAAAGGATCATCGCATCGATGACGTAATGTAAATGCAATCCTTCAAATGAATATAAAAGGACATGGTTAAAAATTATTAGGGATTGGTAATTGATTTACGATGTGACAGATATGTGTTAGTGCGGAAGTGAAGGAGAAGGGATTGGAAAAAGATGCATGATTCAATCCCTTCAGTTTTGCTAGTAAAGAAAGAGAAATGAACTATCATTTTTCTACATTGAGGACCAGTTAAAGCAAAAACCTCCGGATGGATAAATAAATCGGCCAACAGAATATCAATCTTAGGACGGCGTGGGAATTTACATTCATGGCAAGCAATGGATAAGGAGGAACTGTTTTAAACCGTAAGAACTTTATTAATAATGAACATTAAATTAAACTTTCCAGAGTTAAATGATTGCAATATTATCCCATCTGACCAACTTAATTTATTAATAATGTTATTTGGTGTATTTTTTTTTTTATATATATATTTAAAATCATTTCCATTTATTTAATTATTTTTTGTTCTTTAAGTTTTATTATGATTTCTATTTTCCGTTAAGGTAAATTATATAAATGATAAACTTAAGTCGGGCGTGAATGGCTGTATAGATTTGTAAAGTTATATTAAGGGAGGGTAATCTTAGGTTATTTGTTTCGTGGTTAAATTGGGTCAATGGATTGGATATATTGGTGTGATTAGTAGATGTAATATTGATTCGCTATGGGCAGAATCGCTTCATACGCCGCACACTTCCATTTGCCTATGGAAGGAATTATAAGTCGGATACCGCAGTTCCTTTCTATGGAGTTTTTTGTTTTATTGTTCTTCCCGTTAGATAGAAGTAATATTCCTATCTAATGAAAGTCAATATCTTCTCTTAATTTTTTTGGTGCTGCCGTATTCCGTATTACATTGAATACATCGATGTATCAGATGAATTGATGCCAGTTTGACTACGAATTTTAACCTAAGGTTAAATAGGGATAGAATGTTTATTTTCAAAAGCAAATTTATGTGGTCTATTCATGCTCGACCCTAAATAAAAATGCATTAAATTTAAGTTGTTTGTAGACGCTTGCATGGATTGGTTATCGGTTAAGTATGTTTTGGGTTTTCATATTTGATCAAAATATATAGACATTCGATAAATAATGATACCTTACGGTGAGTATCTAAAATGTATTTATTCGGATGTCTTTTAAGTTATTGGTGACAATGCAAGTATCTTATGGTGAATACTATTGGGTTACATATAAATTTCCCTCCGCAATTGTCAGTAATCAATAATTTTGTATTTTGATCGTTTATGTTTCTTTTGAAATGTTTTTGACCGTGAAATCTATGTAACCGATCTATAGCAACATATTAAAACAAGCTTTTATAATCCCATCTGTGCGAACTTAATTAAAATGTAAACTTAAAATATAATAGAAATTAAAATGTAAATTAAAATCTAAGGTAAAGTTAAAAATAATGTTAAATGTTAAAATGTAAAACTAATACTAAAATAATTTTAAATCTTATATATATGTGTGCATAAATAAATGTTTGTATGTTAATTACTGGCAGTGGTTTATTTTATTTATTTTTTTAATATTGAAATATAATTAGATAAGATATTATATTATTTAATCTCTGATATTCCACTGAGCTAGTGACATGGGCTAACGACCGGAATCAAAATTAAAAAAAAGAAAAAAAAAATTTTTTTTTGACTTACGTATCTGCCTACTTTATAAATTTTTCTAGGTTCAAATGCCTAGATGGCGCCCTGTAGTGCAGTTTACATTAAGCTACATTCTCCGGATCGTTACAACTGGCGAACCAACTTGGGCCGATCTTTAATAAA
>JAQFVV010001825.1:0-45178 GCA_028023455.1 Epiperipatus broadwayi | reverse complement strand
TTCTGACTATTTCTGGTGCCAAACCAGAAGGTCATAATATATATATATATTGTACCTATATTGATATAGGCACATATAATTTTTATCTAAAATTATTATTAAAGTAATCTTTCATAAAAGAAAAACATAAAATTAAATGTTGGAGAGTTTATTGCAGCTTGTTTTCGAAAAAGATAAGAATTAAATAGTTTTTTTTTTTAGTATTCGTAAAAATATAATTTAAAAAGTTAAAACATACAAATCTCTTTTCATTCAAGTTTAATTAAAGAAAAAATAATGTTAAAACTAATATATGACAATATATATGTGCGATTGTCAACAATAGAATAAATGTTATTATAAAGTTAAAGAAGATTATTATTAAAAAACACGGCCATGGTTATTAATTAAAATATAAAATAACATCTCTGCATGGCTATTACTAATTAAGCAATCTTCCAAAACACGTTTATCAAAGGATTAATTGATAAGGAATTTGACAACAGATCTTTGCCGGAGATATCAGAAAGACAACAAGGCGCAGGTATAAATAGACCTTTTTTATCGGACAGTGATTCGTTCCACAAATTAATTGAGTTGAGACAATCAGTTCACAAAGTTATTGAGAGAGTGCAGTTTGGAAATTAATTGAGTCAGTTAAGAAACAAAATGCAGTTCTGAGAATATTTTGGAACGCATGTTCACCTCCAGCACAGATGTCCAAGAAAATAGCAGATCTGCCCATGAAATAATGTCAGCTTAACATCTTAGAAAATCTCCATCAGTATCTATCTGTCTCCGATAGCAATAATCGTGAAAATCAGGAAACTCAGCAAGGAAATCGTCCCAGCCGGCTGGTAAGCATTTATAATGGTAATATCCTCACCGAAAGCAGCATCCAAAGAACAAAATTCTACATCAACATTCAAAATCCTAGGTAAAACATTTGCTTATTTTCATTATACTGTATTAGCCATTGCATTTCATTAATTCGTGTGAATCCTCCAAGAGTCTAATTATATGAACTCGATATCATACATAAATGAACTATTGATATGTGTGTGATTAAATTTCAAATGCTATGTAGTCCTTTATTATCATTATTATGTGTGTGCATGAGTTAATATGTGTGTGATCCTTTTATCAATATTATTAGTCAAAGTAGATAAATACCAGTGTTTTGTTATGAAAGTAAACAAGAATATTTGAACTAGTTTAGAAATGTCAATTTAAAATACGCTTGTGTTTTATTAGAATTATAAAATGTTTAAATTTAGAAAATAAATGTTAGTTAATAAATTATCTTTAAAATTAAACTTTATTTGTCGATCAATTCTTTTTAACAAATTCTTTTATTAATTCTTTTAATCACTAATTAAGTATAATCTATTAGTGATTACAAACAGCTGAGCTAGTCGTGGATTTAAGCGTTGGGTTAGTGGCCATTGCTCAAAGCGCGTTATTTATTCATCCTTGAATAGATAACCAGTGCCCGTGTTTATACACAAACAAAAAAAGGTGCTTTGAACTTGGTGTTGAACTCAACAGCTGAGAAGAAGTTATGTCCTGGAAATGTAACGTTAGTTATATACTTTATAGCTATCGTTTGGGCATACATACTCTCCGAGTATGTTCTTCTCTGCCTAAGAGGCCGGTGATTTCGAATACACATATTTGAATTCGGTTCAATATATATATATATATATATATATATGTAATTCCACTCTACTGTAAAATTTATTTCAAATAATGCTCAAACAATCATATCTATTCAATAGTCAGTGCTGAATTATATGGAAAAACATTAAAACTCAAAATAAATATCAAAATGTTATTCTACATACATATTTTTAGTGTAAAAGTTAAAGCATTTAACTCCATGTGATATGTCTTCATAAAAATGTTATAAATACCAATATCAAATTGTTAGGACAAAATTTGATAAAGATAACCATTTATAAGTTGACATTGTCATCAATACAAAAACTAATATAAAATAATATTCTATAATTAAAGTTAATCTAAGTAAAAGAGTAAGTCTGAAGAACATTGAACTTGTTAACAATAGTAAGCAATTAAACAAATTGGACATTCTTTAGTCTTTTTTACTTAGATTAACTTCTAATAGTGACATTATTTTTTATTATTGCTATTAATTAAGTCTTAAGAGTATTTCTAGTAGCAAGAAGCAAATATTAAGATAACAGTGATCAAAACAAAATTTGACCAAACAGCAATTTACCTTGGATAATTAGTCAAATGTGTTACATAATGAATGGTACAATCAAACAATTTGTAGGAAGTGTGCTTGAGAATGTATGTGATGAAAGTATGATGATGTAGATGTAAAATCAACTTAGACTATTAACAATGACATATACCCTACAAGATTGTCACTATTATGTTACTTAAAGATATACTTTGTATATTTGTTTAAAAGCTAATAGTCAAATTAGGCAGGTTTCAAATTTTAATAATACAAGTATGTGAGATGTTTTATGGTTCCCAAGATAAGAATGATTAACTAATTACTTATAGTTTGGAATAATAAAAGATGTTTAAATGAGTCAGATAATCATATGAGTGCAATAATAAAACATAGTATTATATAATATCTCATACAAATTATCATGGTAAAATATAAATTACATCATCTTAAGTCAACAATATTATTTCAGTTCTCGTTAGTAGATCATTAATAATTTGAGTAAACAATATATACTCCACATTCATGAATCTTGTTTTGGTTGTCATCAACAAACTTGACTGAAATATACTAATTATTGCAATATATTTATAAATTTAAAAAAAGTTAATCAATTTTAAAATAAATTGAGAATAAACAACTTTTTAAATACATAAAAATTACTTAAATATCAAAACAGGCTTTCATTCCTTATAGAAATCTTACTCTCTTCATAATCACATGACAAACTATTCTATAAAAACTTTATCCAATGAATATCATTAAAATTATAATACAATAAATATGTCAAACATATATATATATATATATATATATATATATATTATAATTTTAATGGTTGATGATATATATATATATATATATATATATATATCATCAACCATTACCAATCCACTGCAGGATGAAGGTCTCTCCAAGTTTAATCCATCTTCTTCGATCTTTAGCTTCTCTTATCCACAACACCCCTGCACATTTTCTTATTTCATCCATCCATCTCACATGTGGTCTCTTTCTGGGTCTTTTACAATCTCTTGGAATCCAATTCAAAATTTTAATTGTCCATCTATTATCATCTCTTCTAGCAATATGTCCAGCCCAATTCCATTTTAATCTTTTAATTTTTTCAATATGGTCAGTAACACCTGTTTGTTGTCTTACCCATACATTGTGTTTTCGATCTCTTCTTGTTACTCCCAACATACATCTCTCCATACTCCGTTGAGTGGTCTGAAGTCTCTGTATTGGTCTTCTATTAAGTGTCCAAGTCTCAGATCCATAAGCAAAAACTGGTAAAACACATTTGTTAAAAACCATCATTTTCAAACACATAGGCATATTTCCTTTTAGTATCAAGTTATTTCTACCAAAAGCACTCCAACCAAGTTTAATTCTATGATTAATTTCCTCCATTATGTTTCCATCTGTATTAATAATCTGACCAAGGTATTTGTAACTGTTAACTTCTTCTAATTCTTCATAATCAATCTTTATTTTCATATTTTGAGCAAATCGATTAAACATTACTTTAGTCTTTTTAACATTTATCTTTAGTCCTACTTTTCTACTTTCATCTGCTAACTCCTGCAACATTTCCTGCAGCTCCGAAGCATTATTTGCAAAAACAACTACATCATCTGCAAAATCTAAATGACTTAAATACTCTCCATTTACTTTCATTCCTTTAGTTTCCCATTTTAATCCACAATACTACTTGCAGCACTGCTGTAAAAAGTTTTGGAGATATGGAGTCACCTTGTCTTACACCTTTCTCAATGTTGATTTTTCCAGTATCATTATGTAATCTAATTGTTGCTGTTGCATTTTTATAAATATTCTTTAAAATATAACAATATCCTGGATCTATACCCTGATGATACAATGCTTTAATCACTGAAGAAATGTGTATAGAATCAAATGCCTTTTCGTAATCTACAAATCCAAAACATAATGACAACTCATATTCGTTTGTCCTTTCTATGACTTCTCTCAATACCTGGATATGATCTATTGTACTAAAACCACTTTTAAATCCAGCTTGTTCTCTTGGTTGGTGGAAATCCAAAGTTCTCTGTAGACAAGTTGTAATTATCTTGGTAAAAATTTTATATAAAAGTGATAAAAGGCTGATAGGTCTGTAATTTCTAATATCTTCTTTATCACCTTTTTTAAATATTAATATTATTACTGCATTCTTCCAATCTTCTGGTACATCTTTATCATTTAGACATTTGGTATATAACTTTGCTAAAATTGTTTCAAGTTCTTCACCTGCTTCTTTTAATATATCAATTATAATTCCATCATTTCCTGGAGCCTTTCCTTTCTTCATACACTTAATTGCATGTCTCACTTCTTCATTTAAAATTCTGGGCAATTCGGAAGATGTAATAGATATAGGAGATACTTGTTCTTTATTACTATATAATTCTTGATAAAAATCTTCTACCAATTTCACGATGTCATCTTTCTTTTTAGTAATAATTCCATCTTTTTATTTTATTGCAGATATAAATTTCCTACCAATACCAAAATGTTGTTTAACATTTTTAAGACTTTTATTTTCTTCTACAGATTTCATTGCTATTTCACAGTTATACTTTCTTATATCATTTTCAACTTTTGTCCATACCATTTTGCAAAATTCGAGATATTCAATTCTTTTTAATACACCATTTTTGTATATCTTCATATTCCTTCTTTTCTTCATAAATTCTCTAGTCTCAGTAGAAATTGTATTAGTCAATTGCTGCTTTTTTCTACCAGCTATGTTTGTTGCAGTTTTTAAAAGTGTATCAGTTATTTTCATATTAATTTCATTCAAATCTGAATCATGTTCAAAATCTCCTAACACTTGAAACCTATTTGTAAGTTGTAATTTAAATTCATTAAAATGTTTCTGAAGATTAGGAATATCAACTGTAAATATTGTTTTTCTTAATAATTTTTGTCTCTCTAGTTTTACATTAACACGTAATTTACACCTTACTAATCGATGATCACTTCCTGTGTTAAATTTATTAAGAACATTACAATCTTGAAATATGTATTTCCTGTTAGTCAAAATATAATCCAATTCTGCTGTACCTTCATTTGGATGCTTCCATGTCCATTACCTTTTAACATTTTTCTCAAAAAATGAATTCGTAATATAAAGTTTTTCTTTTTCTGCAAACTCCACAAGTCTATGTCCTCTCTCATTTCTATTACCATAACCAAAATTACCTACAGCAATTTCATCTTTCATTTGTCTACCAATTCTAGCATTAAAGTCTCCCATAACAATTTTAAAATGTTGTTTACTCTGATCAAAAGCCTTTTGTACATCCATATAAAAATCTTCTACTACTTCATCACTATGAGAACTTGTTAGGGCATAAACTTGAATTATCTGCATTTGGTATATGCTATTAAGTTGCATAACTAATCTTGCCACTCTATCCGATACACCATCAATCTCCACAATATTGTTCTTCCACTTTTTATTTATAATGAATCCTACTCCACTTGTAATTCCAATATGTGTGCCTTTATAATAGAGTATATGTCCACTTTTTAAATCAATTGTTTCTTCTCCTTTTCTTCTAACTTCACAAAGTCCAATAATGTCCCATTTAATATAAGACAGTTCTTCTTCTAATTCTTGCAATCTTCCTTCACTTGAAAGTGATCTGCAGTTGTAAATACCTAAATAAAAATTCATCATCAAATGGCAGCCTGGGTCCACAATCAGGAGATTCTTAGCACCCTCCGCCTTCGGCCACCAACCGCTGCCTTGGTTGGTGACTTTACAGCCTCCTGGGAATAAGGGCCATGTTTTATTTTTGTCTGTCATAATTGTATATATGTATTGGAAAAATATTTATCATTTACACAAACATTCATTTTGCCAACCAGTAACCACCTAAACATTCACAGTAAAGATATATTGTAATGGTCAGAAAACGTGTGACTCATAAACAGTGCAGAATTCGACCACCATACAGAACAGCAGCACCATCGAGTAGTGAAGCCACCCATGGTACTGAGTTCGAACATAGTTTATCGGTTCCACAATACAATCCATGAAATAACGCATCTGATGTGACATTAGTAAATATTTCCTTAGGCACGGTGGTCAGGGATATGCAAGAGACTCATGATTTTATTCTCGAGTTAGCCAATAATCAAACTAATATTAATTAAACATTCATATTTACATAATCGAGGAAATATTATATAGAGTGGGCATCGAATAAATGAAACGTAACTGCAGACATATAGTTTAAAATTATTTATTAATACATTTTAATAAAATCATTTACTAATAAGATTTTAGGGATTCAAAGCTTCAGTAGTGGAATTTGCGACATGCTTATATTTTAAAGAATACATTTATTTATTTAGACATTATTTTATATTGAGGATTTCAGTAGCGGTATTTCCGATACTGAAATGTTTACAAAAGGGATTCACTTATTTGTTTGCATAATCTAGCTACCTAAAAATTCTCGAGTAAGTATTCCTAATGCATGCCTTGAGGGATTTATACCTTTGCAATGCAAGAGTCTAAAGTATGGGTTATAAGAGTAATGGCAGACATATATTTATTTAATGAAAATATTTATTTATAACTAAGGGCAAATATTTATTTGAGAGTGAATTATGCAGATAATGCAGAGGCGGAGTGATATATAGAATAATAAGATTAAGTGAAGGAACACGTGGTACGCTTTAGAAAGGCGATATGGAATGGCAGTATAGTGAAACTGCAATGCCATGAATGAATTTATAAAACTGTCAGGCTGGTCTCTGCCACGGCCTGACAAAGTAAGGTGTCACATAAGCATAACCAGGGACAAGCGGTACGTGTCGCAATTTGCCGCTGGCTGCATGGCAGGTCAAATCCTACAGGAGCATTTATTATGTCCGCTTGTGTAGGACGATGGGAGTTAATTTCAACCCTGAAGAATCCGGAATATTTATGGTGGAATAGATCATCGTGTCTCTAAAACGTAACACATGTATACTTATAAACGATTATGATAAGATTTAAATGGATTTCTAATTCGGCCCGACATTATCAACATTTACAAAAGAACATTGGTGACTCTCAAAGAAATGTAATTCTATGGAAAATTCATGATGATTTAATATATACAAAACATATATAAATTGTGAATTATTATAACTAATACATCAGCCATTTGCGAAGTTGTAGACCCCTGCATTACAATAAATGAAGCATTGAATGCGTGTCGATTTATATGAAAGTTATTAAAGAAAGTAAATATTAATGAAAATTTGACACGCATTCATTGTTTTAAACGATCATAGATTTAAACTTTGAAAATAGAGACAATTGTGAGCATGCATTAATTAGATAATAAATATAGATAAAATGTAGATTTTAGAAATATGCACCCCAGATAGAGTGAGGTAAGCTAGATTATTAGAGAAATTTACATATTAAATTAATTATTCAATTTAGTTATACAAAGGGTAGTTTTTACATTTTATAATTTAGATAAGTAGTATGAAGAAGAGCTATAGCATATTATTAGAGTACTCTAGAGTTTGAACACAGACAGGTACCTGTTTTATAAGAAGTTTTCTGATTCCATTAATTTAGCAGCAAAAAGTTCACGAGTGGCAAGTCTTTCTTGTATTTAGATATTCATTTAATTTCATGGCAGCAGCAGCTTTCTCATTCATTTCAGGCAGCAGATCTTCATGGTGAATTTATGACAGGCAATGAAAGTTCAGCATCCGATAGGCCACCTCCTGAAGGAGAATAATCTAGGTGCTTTACTCGGTCATACCTTGGCAGGAACAAATTATTTTTATATTTTTGGAGACTCTCAGTGATCGAGAGCAAAGCTAAAGTTTAAGTCAATGTCTCCAGCAAGTCTAAGATGGCCTCTTTTTTTTATCTTGATCTTTCACATTTTTGTAAAGGTATTTTTAGGTTCTACTTAATCTGCCCTGAGAATAATCAATGCATTTTGTTGGTTTTTAACTAAAGAAAGCTGCCGTTCTATTGTTTACATTTTACATTTACTAATTATATTTTTGGGGAATTTTTCTTTAATTAATCTATTATCTATCACTGACCAATGCTTTTAAATTTCAAAAACAAAAAGAGAACATAAGATTATTTTAACTTTTAATTAAATATTACATCAGATATTTTTAGAATTATTATTAAATGAAATTTAAACAAAGCAATAAATACGAACTTTACAATCCAAAATAAATGATTAAAATTATACAAAATTATATAACTAAAAGAAATCTAAATTATATTATTTTATCCCTATTTATTGCATTTAATTTGAGATCGAAATGTGTGCATGTTTAATGTGAATTCTACATATATTTATACCTTTTTAATATTGCTACACACACAATTCGATACAAAAAGTTTAAATTTGGGCGGGATAGATCGGTCAGTGAGAGACAACAGAAAAAGGTGAAACTTAACATTCGAATATGAATCTTACTGTTTCAATATATATATACATGTTTATTAATATGTAATTTTTCAATTTATATATCAAATTTACAACAATACTATTTTAATTACAAATTTAATGTTCTCTATAATCTAATAATGATCGTTTTCCTCCTAATTGTTCTGGATTTTTAATCATGTTTATATATTTCTTTATATTTTCCTAAATAAAATTACATCACATTTTCTTCCTTTATACTTTTTAATATATTTTTCACTTCAATAGTTTTTTCACAATTTATTTTATGACAAATCACATATATTGACACTTTTAGAATAGCATAACCTTTAATCTTGAACTTCTTTTTTCTTTTAAAAATAGTCAGTATAAACAATATTCATCAAAATATAAAATCACAAACCAATTTTCTTTAAAAAACTTGTTTTTTATTATTATGACTATATGAATTTTAATTTCAAAGAGCAACGTTTCGACTATTTACTTCCTTATAGTCTTTTTCAAGCCACTAAAATATACAAAAAATAATAAAACAAATAAAATAAAACATTATATAATCATTAAACTCTACATATATTTCAAATCTTCTCAAAATAAAAAATTCTTTTTTAAAAAAAAATCTTTTTTCCCTTTAAAGACATAAATTTAATATAAAACATTAGAACATTACCTTCCTCTATTTAAAACAACCTACAATTAAACTTCTATTTAAAACACTCTGTTTAAATTATATTTAGATAAAATACCTCAAAACCAGTCCCATCACCCACAACAATCAATTAGTTTTTTTTTTTTTTTCTTTTATTCCTATATTGTTTAAATTCCCTACTATAAAAAATTTTTCCTTTTTTAAACTTACTTTATAATTAATTATTGTTTCTAAAAGTTCTATTTTTTTGCAAATGATGTGACTAGTTTTTATTTTTTATAAAATCAATTAGTTTTTTATTCATATATGGTTTAAATTCCTTAATATAAAAATTTTCCTTTAAAAATCTTTCTTTATAATTAATTACTGTTTCTAAAGTTCTATTTTGTAATTGATGTGACCAGATTTCATTTTGAAACAAATTGCAGATTTTTTTATCAGATAAATGTTGTTTTAATCTTGTTCTTACTTATTTTTTGTATTTCCAATATAAGAAACACTTTTACCAACATTCCAGCAGTCTAACATTTTATCATATATACACCTTTCATAGCTTCAAGCATATCATTTTTTTCACCAACATTAATCAGCTTTTTTAAATCTTTCTTTTTTATATATATACTGGGAGTAATTTAATGTTAAATTTATTATTAATTTTTTTACAAATATTTTTAATCCTAATAAAAATATTTTTGATACTTTAAATCCTATGTAAATTTTATTAATATTATTAACTTTATTATTAATTTTATTTTCCCCTTTAATCTTCTTTTTAATATTGATATGTTCTAGTGATTTATTATTGGACAAAGAATTAGAATTGATAAAAAAGGAATGTTATTTAAATGAATATCCAAATAAGATTATTGGAAAAATTTTTTAATTAACAGATTATAATTTGAATTTAATTAAAAAGAAGATTAAAGGGGAAAATAAAATTAATAATAAAGTTAATAATATTAATAAAATTTACATAGGATTTAAAGTTCAAAAAATATTTTTATTAGGATTAAAAATATTTGTAAAAAAATTAATAATAAATTTAACATTAAATTACTCCCAGTATATAAAAAAAGAAAGATTTAAAAGCTGATTAATGTTGGTGAAAAAAATGATATGTTGAGCTATGAGGTGTATATGAATGTTTAGTCTGTGTTGTTGTTTCTTATATTGGTACAAAAATAGTTAAGACAGTTAAAACAACATTTATCTGATAAAAATCTGCATTTTTTTCTTAAATCTGGTCCATCAATTACAAATAGACTTTTAAACTAATTAATTATAAGAAGATTTTAAAGATTTTTATTTAAGGTTTAAACCATATATGAATAAAACTAATTGATTTTATAAAAAATAAAAACTAGTCCATCATTTGCAAAAAAAAGCTTTAGAATATTAAAAAAAAAAGGAGGATTAAACAATAAAAGAAAAAAACATGATTGTTGGGTGAGTTTCTAAAAAATTAAACAGAGTTTAAAAGAGTTTTTGTAGTGTTTTAAATAGGGTCATTTTGTTGTTATAATGTTTTTTTTTTTGTTTTTTTTTGGGCAAAAAAAACCATTTTATTTGGGCCTTTGTATTGATGACAAAAAAAGAATACAAAATAATTTGGTGTTTAAGGATGTATTTTAGCTATTTAATTACATTAAAAAGCATAGGATATTAATGATGCACAATTTCAATAATTTATTGATTAAAAAATACAATAAATAAATTGTAATGTGAAACAAAATTTGATCTATATTTCAAAATATTATTTATGTTATATAGCCCTGGAAATGATACACTTCAAATGATACAAGAAAATTAGAGTTATAGATTTTGTGATCAAAAAATGATATATAATAATTTTTAGGAATAAATAATATTTCTTAAGTAATACTTTTAAATATATTTTGACATAAATCTCTTTCAATGGTGCTGAATAATTATGATATTGTTCTTTTTTAATATGAAAAGTATTATAATTATAAATAAATTAACTTGATAACTTGCAGTTTTATTTTTAAATGAGTATTATTTACTTCTGTAAAAGAATAGCACTGCCACATTACATTGTTAATTTACCAATACCATAAGTGATATATTAGCAATGGGTTTTTTTTAAAAAAAAGCAATTTCTCTGAGTTATTGATATTATAATTTTAAAAAATCTGAAATCAATATGTTAATAGCAGTCAGCTTACATCTAATGCATTATTCTATTGGTTATAAAAGAAGAAAATGTCCCCAAAATATTTATTTCCTTCTGTTCATGTCTTCATGCAAAGATTTGGGAATAAGTAAAATATGTTTCTTTTTGCTTATTTGAAAAAATATTTTTGATTATTTCTACACACTAATTTATTTATTTATCTTTTGTTTTCAGAAAGAAAACTTAACCGATGCTTTTTTTGAGGCTTCAGACCCATGCCTGAGAATCTAGAAATATAATTTTCATTTTTCATCTTCTACTGAGAAATTTTGCTAACATTTTTTTTACAGCTTTAAAATTCATGCATATTTTTTTTCTAATATTTTGAGTTCAAAAAAATTCAAAAGATGTCAGAATAATTGAATAAATGGGAACTTCAAATTATCCAAAGCCACACTTTGATGCTTAGTCATAATATATTTAGCAATCTCAAACTTTGTGTGAGATTACTTCAGAAAATATTACAATGGTCAAAAAACTTACTTTTTTGAAAAGTTTATGATTGTTTTTGTATAATAATTGTATAATAATTATTAGAAATCAAAATCTATATTAAATACACATTTATTTTAAAGAAATATTTTATTTTTAAATATAAAAAATATATTCTTCTGTATAATATTAAGATAGAGATTACAATCACAGGTAATACAATTCTCTAGAAATGTTGTCATTCAATAATCAGTTATAATATTTAGCGATGTCATAACAATTATAAAAAAAAATAAACTTTTAAAACATAAATTGGTAGATTTACTAGATATTAAAAATAATTCATTCTGATTTTTAAAACAAATATCAAACAAAAAAAGGTTCTATTCATCTTGCAAATTGAATATGCTTCACCAAAAATTTGTTGAGGTAACAGCAGTTTATTTTGATTAAAATCTAATTTTATAATAATTTCAAAAATCAAATATGATTTTTAAAAATTTGTTTAATTTATAAACAAAAATATCTATCAAATGATGTCAATTTTCTTATATTCTGATAAATAATAATATTTAATATTAAGGTGAAATTGAAAGCATAAACCAAGTGAGAACAAAGAAATCTGTCAGAATGATAGGATTTTAATTCTCTTGAATTCTGACATTTTTATTCATTCCATCTGGTAAGAGTTTTGAAAATACTCAAGCTTTTACTATTGTATAATTTTTTTATTTTATGTCAAATTCCATAAGTTTTGATTTGATTTTTTTAAATTTAGTATTATACACAAATAATATTATAAAAAAATCACACTTTACTTTTTTAAATATTTAAAAACTGATTTTAAATCATAACAATGTATCATAGACATCATCAACTAAGTTAGTGTAAACATATTACAAAATGAACAAATTACTTCCTATTTTAAGTTTATTTTAATATATAAATGAGAATGGATGTAGATAGACTTACAATAAATATATCAAATTCTGCTTTGAAATCTTATATTTCTGTATAATAATTATGATATTATAAAAAATTAACACCATGCCAATTCTGACAGATAATTATATAATATATGCTGTGGTATTCTTTATATTGTAATCAACTTTATTAATAATCAAAATTTAAAGAATAAAAACTTTATAGTCATTATATTTATATTAAATATATAAGATATTAAATCATGAAAAAATAGTTTTGATACAATCATGGAAAACTGAATAACATATCATATCTGTTAAATCAGAGATTTTACAAGTATTCTAAAAATATTGTTATCTATTCACAAAAATAATATTAATTAAGGATTATTTACTGCTTTTTTCCTATTATAAAATTTTTGAAAATAATTAAGTATTAAATAAATAATTTTAAAATTGCTTTAAAAATATACAAAATAAATATTTCCATGCTTTTCTTTGACTTTATTCAATGTTTAAACAGAGTAGCACTAATATTTCACAATCATTTATTTAACGTTGTAAATATTAATTCTTATTAAGCTTGATGTCAGCAAATAATACTTCTATAAGGCTAAAACCTTAGTACATGCGCCTTGAGTGCTTAATTTTAGCAAGTATTCAACAAATAGGCAATACTATAAACATGTTCTCATGGTTAGTTTTTATACATTGGCTATTTTCAGTAAAGATCCCAATTCATTTGTCATTACATATATAGCAAACACATTTTTTTTTCTTATTTTCCACTGATAATTCAAAATTGCAATGAATAAATGACCTTAAAGTAAAATAAATAGAATGAATTACTTTTTCTAATTGTAGATAATGAAAATAAACAATGTTATGAAGTTCTTTTTTACATGCCTTCGATCATATGTTTATAATTACATCATTCCACAAGGTGTTAAAAGTGGATAAAAACCAGTCATTACTTTATCTGAGAATGATGTAATAAAAATTACACTACAAAAATATTATTCATTATGTGGTTCTGTATTTGACATGCATCATTGTCAAAGAGTAAAAATAGCCATCATTTAACATAGGATTGTAGTCCTAAAGTACATAATTTCCTGCCAAATATATCCAATTTTGCTTAGACTTATATTTGAATCTCAAATTATTACCACTATTATCTATTACATATTGATTACTTTAGTGGCTGAAGTAAATCAAGTAAAGTGAATTGTTGATTAGCAGATAATATCAAGTGAAAACGTTTTATTTTTAGCTATTTAATGATGATTCTTGAGGTTAATATATTTAATATTTTAATAATTTATGATTAACTTAATTTCGATAAATTCTGCATCTATATCTTGTTGTTTGAATAACTGCAGATTTTGGACTCCTAACATATATCGATAAATGTGTGTGGGTGTTTGTATTATATTCAACTAAGATTTTGCTCGACATTTTTCTTAAATCACATTATCCAATAAAATAAATTTTTAGAGATAAAATAGTGATTATTTTTAAGCTCATTTTTCACATTTTATAAAATTAATTGCTTTCAAAGAGTTGACCTTTTTATTGTGAGCGAAAAAAAAAAAAATCATTTTATTTTATGTCAAAAAATGCAATTATTCTTATTACCTTATTTTATTACCAGACATAATCCAATAATTATTAAATTGTATTTTAAAATTGAAGTATATTAAAATTTAGCACGTAGCACACATATTTTATTTAGGATCTGAAAACGATTCCATTTTATGCGTGCGTGTATTTTTTTAAGTAACATTTAAATTAATGATATTGGGATGTGATTTGACCTGAAAAAATATCTAATAAAAATACCATTATATTTACGTTAATTATTTCTTATCTTTTTTTTTTTAAGTAAAACCTTTATTGCATTTTTTATTTAAATAGCAAAATTAAATCGTTAATAAGGTTGCAATTTAAATGTAATTTGGATTAGCGACTGGAATTATAAAAAATTGTAATAGAGGAGTTAAAGCAATGAAAAATATATGTATATTGTCTATAATTGATGTAATTATAATGGACTTGATCTCAGACTTTCAAGTTCCCTACAGCTATCTATTCCATTGTATATAACTGATACGCATGACCACACACATGTCAAAAAGATAAATGATGTCCAATAACATGAAATACATATATTGGAGATCATTTATCTTCTTCAAATGTATGGATAGGTGTAGGGAGCTTGAAAGTCTCAGATCATGTCTTTTTAATATATATATATAATCAAGTAAATTTTATATTATTACATGTACTCCACGATTTGTTTACTTTAAAATTTATTATGTCATAACTGTCTACCAGTATATACAAGTTTTAAGTAGATAAGACTTAAGGGATTTTGAGATAAGATCCTTTTAAAAAAATAAATATTTGATTACTTATATTCCACATTTATCATTAATAACTGAGTAGAATTATTAAATTGTAATCATGTAAGATGTGGTAAGAAAGTATTCGTCTATACCTAGTGTGACAGCAGCATAACTAATTGTGCATTAATCTCTGGTTGGTTACTTTTTGCAGTATGACTATTAATTTTTGAACATATAATTCTTGCTATTTTGATCTCATTAAAAAAATTAAAAGACTGAAGGGGAATTGGGCAGGACATATTGCTAGAAGAGATGATAATAGATGGGCAATTGCAATCTTAAATGGGATTCCAAGAGATTGTAAAAGACCCAGAAAGAAACCACATGTGAGATGGATGCATGAAATAAGAAAGTGTGCAGGGGTGTTGTGATGTGGAGAAGAGAAGATAAATACTGGAGCAGATAGATTGAACTTGGAAAGACCTTCATCCTGCAGTGTATTGATAATGATTGATGATGATGATTTAAACATTAAATATGAATTGAAAATATTATATTTTACACTATCCCCCCCCCATGTACTCATTATATAAATTTGATTCATAAGTGGCTTCCTCTTATTGAGGTTTATTGCTAATTCATCCTCAATCAGTATTAAAACGATCATCAATCAATTTTTATTATGTCATAAATTGCCACATTTCTTTTATCATCATTTTAGAATTTACATACTAAAGTAGATATATATTTACTAGTCCTTAGAAACTTCCATGAGAATATTATTTTAAATCATTCTATTCATGACTGTATCTTCTACCACTAAAGATGATTAACACCATATGTGGTTTATATTCATTAGTAGAGTGGCAGACTTTGGATCTCAAGATCTATAGGTCAAAGTTATAGAGAGAAAACTCTTTAGCTTAGGTAGTAGATGATGACTCATCTCTGTAACTTCCAGAACTCAAATTTCATATGACCTTTCGATAATGAAACCATATTATAATTCAAACATAGGATTACAGATAAAAGAAGAGGTGAGTTATTTTTGAATATATATATACAACATAGGAACGACGTATTATTAAATAATAGGTTTTTTTTATGTACTTAAAAATATTAAATGTTATTAAATTGTTTTTTGCATAGTTATTAGTATTTATTCCACATATGGTGTAAATTTATTGATATTTAACTATTTTCATTTACTTAATTGAGTTTTGATGTATTATGAATAAAAGCCATTTACGTAAATACATTGAAAAGCTGTAAAATATTATCGAAAAAGTAATAATTTATATAAAGCTCTGAAATAGTTAATATGTCTATATTAAAAAATATAAATTCACATAACATACGTAAAATATGGTGCCCTTATGCGTACACATTTGTCTTTTTTTTTTTTTTTCAAAAAATATATAAATGCAAGATATTGTATAACTGTGAATATATTTATAATTAAAATAAATAATACCTTAAAGAAGTTATTTGATTGCGTACTAAAGAATGAAATGTAATCGACTCAGCAGGTTTTCTTCTAACTGTGACGTTAAAGGAAGTCTGTGCCGACCCATTAAGCCGAACATCATGTATTGCTGCTCGGCAAATTGAAGAGTGCTAGAAAAGATAAATAAAGATAACATTAAAATTCTATTGTGGTTGCAAGTCAATGGTCTTTCTCATGAAATTATTTTTTAAAACTAAAAGCTTAGCTTAAAGTTAAAAAATTACTTTCCATCATAAATCACATTTACTTTTAGAAACCAAATGTCTAAATAACTTAATATATACATAGAAATATCTGTTAAAACAAACCATTAATAAATAATATTAATTTTAGTATCACCTCAAAGATACTCAAAATAAAATATTACTCTCTCTTCTTTTTTTTTTTTTGTAAGTGTCATAGCATCGACCGGGACGCGAACCCGCAACCCGGGCAACTGCCTGCAAGTGCAAGGTAGTCGCGCTGACCTCTCGACCACCAATGCAAGACTCTTTCTTCTTTTTGTCTTTATTTATCACCGCAAACTCAAAATATACTATCATCCTCCCGTCTTTGTTAAGATTTTATCACTTTAGTATTGTTTGTAAAAAACAATTATAACCTAATTGATTTTTTAATTTTATTTGTATTATTATCTTTAATTAGTTATAAACTTTTATGCAGAATATCTTTTTTTTTGCTTTTGGTTATCATATAGAGATAAAAATCCACGTGCTTATTCATTTGCTTCTGGGTAAAATATACTTCTTATTAAAGAAATATTTTGTGAATATGATGTAGGTATTATTTGAACATATGTCTTATTATATCGATTGGCTGGTGCACTCATGCGTGGCCATTAAAACTGTCTTATAAATTATTAGTGTTCCTTTTGATTGGAATATAAACTTCTGTGTAGAATGGTAATTTTGTATATATCTTGTTATACATAGCTGCAAACCAATATGGTTTATTCAGTAACTCTTGGATAAAGAAGATATCTTTGTGAATATATATTATGGATATAACACATTACACTCTGAATTTACATCAGTGACATGATATAACTATGCTGGGTCATTAAAACTGTCACCATATTATTGTTATTTTCATTTGATTTGAATATAAACTTATCCATTGACTTTGGATATCATGCACAATCCTGAATCAATAATTTCTACGAATAAATTATTTGTATGTGTTACAAATATGATACACTACATCATTGGACTACATGTATTGCTACATCAATTGGTCAGTGCTCTTTTTTCACTAGTTTTGAAAATAAACTTTTACCATGATTGTTTTTTACATGTGATATATAATCGAGAAACATTATGTATTATAAATATTTACTTCATTTATGAAAAACAGACATTTCTGTAATTTTTTAACAATTTAATATTTTCTTCACTTTAATCAATCAGACCTTGCACTATTTTATTGGGGCTGTTTGCAAGTTTTAAAAAGTATAGGTTATAGAAACATTACTGTTTACATGTAATGATTAATTTTGGAGATCCATATTATTATGAAGCATTGAAATATTTGCTACATATATTAAAAGAGGAGTTTGGCATTGCAAAGTATGTAATTAAATCTTCATGTGAGTTTATAAAACTTAATAAGAGGATAATGATATTGATGTAAGTATTAATGACATTGATAGACATAGCAGATCACATATAGTTCAGTGAAATATAAAAAAAAACAAATGAAAATAAATGATATATTATTACTACATAACAATTTTAATAAGTTTATAAAAAAAATCAGTATTGTTGAAGAGCATATAATACTAAATCATCGATGTCTTTTACTACTGTTACACAATGATGGTAAATAAAGCAGTGTGTAACAGTTGTAAAGCATAGATGATTTAAATTATATGGTATACATTTGGCAAAGCAGTAAGAAAGAGTAATTATTATTGTTGAAGAGATTTGTTAGAAATGAAATGATAGCAAAAAAATAAATAAAAAATAATTGTCTATTGAACAAAAAGAATACATGGTTAATAAGAGCTAGTAGCACTCAAATAACCAAATGATTTTTTAAATGTTATTTAAAGTTGTAGTATTATAATTTGATAATCATGAGTAAGATGCTAACATGATGAAAGTATCATGGATGCTACTAAAATAAAGATTTCATTGTATATTATTATATAGGGTATATGGGCACAGACTTTCACCCAACCCACCACTCTTCAGTCTATCTAATACCACTGATACAGTCAAGCACATATTTGCTGAAAAAAAACAAAAAAAAAACATCAATATACGTATTTCATGTTAAAGCAGCAATCACAGTTGGTCCAGATTATCATCTCACACACATTTATACTATAAGTGCTCAGATATATATATTAAGATAAACAATATTCATACTTTCAATTGGATGGACGGTTGAAGAGTTGGAGTGTGTAGTAGATTGGAGCCGGTCCATTATTAAAGTATGAAGATTGTCTATCTTAATATATATCTGAGCACTTATAGTATATATGTGTGGGAGATGATAATCTGGACCAACTGATGATTGCTGGTTTAGCATGAAATACAAGGTTGGTGATTATTTATCTTTTCATTATATATGTGCTTGACTGTATCAGTGTTATTAGATAGACTGGAGAGTCGTGGATTGGGTGAAAGTCGCGCGCTCATATACCCTATATATTACATATATAGACACAGGTGTATATATAATAAGCCTGTGTTTCAGTTATTATAATATTATAAAAATGGTAGATAATAAAAATAATTATATATAGATTTAGCAGTTCTTGGAAAATCACGTGACATCGGCATTTTCTTGTTTGGCTTTAGTTGATAACAATTGTAACTTAAACGAAAGTATTTTTTGCTTAATGTATATATTAGTCTTGTTTATTTACTGTTATTATAATTTAAAACTGTTGCATATATTTTTAACGGGTAACATTCTTTTATTGCATGCACTACTATTACATTCAATAAATATTATAGTTTGCATAAAGATAATGTTAAATTAATTTATTATCACAAAGTGCTGAAAAATAGCATTAAATAAATAAAGCGTAGAATAAAATATATCAAAAATATTTTGAATGTGTTTATTTTCTTATAAAGTTTTATACATATATAAGAAATATTTAAGTTATTTAAATGTGTTTAGAACATTATAAATTGATATTAATATGTGCACATTAGTAGAAGTAGTATTTAATCACCATTAATTTAGCAAAAAGGGTTGACAAATATACTACAATTGTCCAGCATTAGTCGTCGAGAGGTCAGCGTCAGCCGCTTTACAAGCAGTTGTCCCGGAACAGCTGGTTCGCTTTCCGGATGATATGCTATGACACATGTGGAAAGAAATACTACAATTGGAAAATAATTTACTTAAAAAAATAGTGCTTTATCATTTTAATGTTCTATCAATAAATACAGCAGTCATGATAAAAATAAGTAGAGTATAATCGATTTTATTATATTTAAAAATTATTAACATATAACCAGAAAATAATAATAATAATAATATCAAAATTTTACTAGATAAGTTCGATCATAAGGGTCATTTTAATATTTATAGCCTTTTTTAATTAATTACATCTACTCGTATTATCTCAATAATATGTCTATGTGTAAAAAGAATATAAGATGCATTTATGAATCTGTATCTTTCATGTAATATTGGGTTAAAATACGTCAGATGTCTTGCATTGGTGGTCGAGAGGTCAGCGCGACTGTCTTGCACTTTCAGGCAGTTTCTTGGGTTGCGGGTTTGCATCCCGGCCGATGCTATGACACTTAAAAAAAAAAAATATGTCAGATATTATTTTAATATTTATTACACTGCTTAAAATAAAACGTAATTAGCAAGATTTGATGTATAATTATTATTTTATATATTATTAAATAAATAAATAAAATAAAATATAGAAGTTTAAGTCTTATTTTTGTTGTTTGTGATAAATGTCGAAAACTCTGTATAAGTATTATTTTGTCAAGCGTTGGTGGACGAGTGGTTAGCACAGCTGCCTTACAAGCAGTTGTCCAAGGTTCACTTCTCGGCTGATGCTTTGACACATGAAAAAAAGGAATTGTTTTATATTAATATCTAGAATGGCAGAGTATGGAAATACATGTATGAAAACAAATACTTAAATAATATCAATATCAATAACAATCAACCATTAAATAACATTTGACAATGATTATGTTATTATTATTTGACTAACAGCCTATTACATACTCACATTAAATTTCCTTCTGCAAAAGATTATTTATAGACCTTCAGTTCGTTTTTATAACTAGAAAAAAATAAATATTTTGTATTGAGTCAGAACCATATTTATTTTATTTTCATTAATTATTATCCCTTAAACCTTCACTACAACTATCTTTCATACATACATTATGTATACACCTGGGTCTTGTTTTATGCGGATTATTTTAATGCGATTTTGAAGTTATGTGATTCATGTTTCTTCTTAATATTTTTTTATATTTCACTATATTTATTAGATATCAAGAAATTTAAATTATTAATAACTTATTTTGACTTGAAATACTTTTTTTTTCCCAAAAATATAACATTATATTAGCAGCTACCATGAATATGGCCTGAAGCTATATTTAGAATAAATAACATACTTATACTAATGAGTAAATAATAATAATAATAATAATAATAATAATAATAATAATAATAATAATAATAATAATAATAGTAATAATAATAGTAATAATAATAATAATAATAATAATAATAATAATAATAATAATAATAATAATAATAATAATAATAATAATAATAATAATAATAATAATAATAATAATAATAATAATAATAATAATAATAATAATAATAATAATAGATTTATACTTACATATAAAAATATCGCAATAAATATTCAAAAACTTTAAACTTTTAAAATGTATTTTGTTAGGTATAACAAAAATAAATAATGTAGATTTTTAAAATAAATAATGATTTTATTGATTTTATCAACTGAAAATACTATTTTTAATGATAATGTATAATCTTTTTGTTTTGATTGTGATCCTCATTTTTTTAATATAGAAACAAAATGTGAATATTTAAAATTTATTTCAGTAGTAAAAATCAGTTGTCAACAGAAAACCATTAACACAGCACAAGACTGAAATTGGCACTAGTTGTGTAAATGGGGATAGAGCAGAATATGGTAAAAATTTGAGTGAGAAATGGAAAATAAAGTGGCTAACAAGTTTCTCTGGGCATAATTGCTGAGAGATTCTTGACTTCATTCAAGAAAAAGCTACATCACATCACATCGATGAATCTGATTTCTTACCAGTTTACAAACGAACTGCACATTCTAAAATATCGATAATGATTAAAATACATATAAAAAAATGTCAAATTAAATACTGTAGTTAATAAAAAAAAAGTAAAAAAAGTTTGTCTTGTACCAATGTTTTTCAAAAATTTGACATTTTTTATTAGTCATAGTTTATTTCCTTATTTTTTTAATGTGAATTTTAAAATAATTTTTCTTTTTTGCTTTGCTTTTATGCAAATTCTGAAAATTACAGACCCTATCCCCCATTTTTCAAAGTAAATTAAGTCTATTTTTGTGTGATTTTTTTTAATGCAGGTTTTCTATGGAACCTATCTACCACATAAAACGAGACCCAGGGGTATTTTAAAAAAATGATATTCATATAGGTATTATAAAGAATTTATTATTTTCTGATTATTAATTTATTTTTTGTATATTAAAAAGAAAACTTATTAATATTCACTATTTAATAAGTAAGTATAGTCCTTAATATTTCATGTTAAAATTTCACTGTAATATGTGGTATAAAGTACTTATGGTAATAGAAAAATATATTTAGTATTTTATCATACTTGTTTGTAATGATTTTTGATGAAAATGACATAGAGTTTTACTTAATTTGTATTAGGCTTTATTGCAAATTTTTATTTTATTTTCTAGACTGATATTTAACTATTGCAAAAGGATAAAGATGTAGTTTAATAAAAAATTAAATTTTTCAGACAAAGAAATAATATTTTTAAAAAAACTTATAGAAAAATAAATAATATAGTTAATGCACATAAAATGGTATAATTGAGACAATTAAATTCGTACAAAATGTAGGAATGAAGAATATATTTAATATTAACCTTAAACCACTATTATTTTAATATTAGGATTATAAGAAATCAGTAAATCAGTTCTATATTTTACATGGATTCATTACAAAGCTGACTCTTTTTATCTTCCTTCACAAATATCAGAATCGTTGTTATGATTAAGTGGTGCTTCTATTATTAATTGAAGACAAAAAAGAAGCTATAAAAAGTCTATTTAATACTTTTCTGATATATATCAATTTCTTCAAAAAATATAAGATTATAAATTAATGTTTATTTTATATTAGAAACGAAAAACAATACTAGACTATATATTTTATAACCATTATAATAAATTTATCAAGTTACAAAAATATTTGTTTATATTAGGTTGAAACTAAGCAGTTAATAATTATAATACAGTATTAATTTTCATCACCATCATTAATCATTACCAATCCACTGCAGGATAAATATTTCTCCAAGTTTAATCAATTTTCTCTGATCTTAGCTTTTCTTCTACTCATCATCTCTGCACACTTTCTTATTTCATCCATCCATGTCACATGTGGCGTCTTTCTGGGCCTATTACAATATCTTGAAATCCAGTTTAAGATTTCAATCACCCATTTATTATCATCTCTTCTAGAAATACATCCAGTCCAACTCCAGTCTTTTAATTTTTTCAATCAGGTTAGTAACACATGTTTCTTCTTTTACCCATATATTGCATTTTTGATCTTTTCTTGTTACTGTCAAAATGCATCTCTCTATATTTTTGATTGGTCTGAAATCTCAGTATTGCTCTTCTTTTAAGTGTTCAAGTCTCAGATTCATAAGTAAGAAGTGGTAAAACACATTTATTAAAAAACTTTTCTTTTCAAACACTCAGGCATATTTTCTTTTAGTATCAAGTTATTTCTACAAAAAACCAACCAAGTTTAATTCAATGATTAATTTTATCTATTATGTTTCCATCTGTATTAATAATGTGACCAAGTATTTTTCACTCATCATAATCTTTTTTTAAGATATAAAAAGTTTATTTATATTATAATTTTGTTTTACATATGTTGATTATCTGTGTTTACATCTTTACAGACCAGAGTTTTCACTAATATTAGTTCAGTTCTGATAATTCTATTTCACTTCCAGCAACACTAAATATTTTTAGAGGCTATATTTGTTGGTCTTTATGTCTTAACTTGGTCAATCATTGTAAACAGTTATTTATTATATGCCCTTGGTCTTTTTTATTTTTTTTGTCATAAGCAAACACAGCCACTGTAAGTTATTTTGCAGATAGCTCTCATCATTTATAGTGTTGTGGCTTCACTCTTATCAACAGAATAAGCACTTCCTCCTGATCCAATGTACCCCATTTACTATCATCAGCATTAACTGTATCTCAAAATGTCCCCTCTATGAGAACTTTTCCTTTTAGAATGCACTTTAGATGTTTTGCCCAGTCTCACATACAATATCAATGTTTGGTGTTCACTTAGTGATATTGACTTGAAGCCATACTTCATTTCAACTCTGCTCCCAATTAGGTATATACATGTCAGAGACAATTAGTTTTTTTTTTATTTTCATCAAAGTAAGCTGATTGCTTTCCACATTTAGGATCAGTCTCACCTAAGAATGACTTTCTTGAATTGTCTTGTAATTTTATTTGAAATGCTTTGTTAGTTTCTCTGTCTCCTAGTTTACATTGTTTAAATCCTGCAGCAATCTTTCTCTTCTTCTCTGTTATTTTTACTTTGCCAGTATCCTCAGTGCTTTCAGTGTCAGAAGTCCCAGAGCTGGAATTTCTTGTGGTTTAACTTGTTGATTGTTTTTCTCAGCCCAATCATTCACTTTTACTGAATTAGTTTTGATCTTCTTTCTTGGCTTTCTTTTATGTAGTGTAAATTGATAAAAAATCAAGTCATATGACCTAATTTTAATAAAGCTCCTATTTACAAATGTTATATATAGAGTAAGTTAAAAACAAACTCTTATGAAGCTTCAAAAATACCCTCAACCTCAGACCGCGGTTTCTGCCTCTAGCGTCATCAGTGAGGTGCTAGGGAATAAAAATACTAGAACTAGTCCAGCATTTTATCAATGCCTAACTACTGAGAAGAAAATCTGAAATTTTCAGACATTTAAATGTCCAAAAATCCAGCTAACTCAAATAGCCGTATGGGACTGAACTAAGTTCAGATACACCATATATTAATAGCTCTAGCAATATAAAATCGCCAAAGCATTAATAGCAAAAAACTAAAATTAAATTGATAAAAAATCCAAGTCATATGACCTAATTTTAATAAAGCTCCTATTTACAAATGTTATATATAGAGTAAGTTAAAAACAAACTCTTATGAAGCTTCAAAAATACCCTCAACCTCAGACCATGGTTTCTGCCTCTAGCGTCATCAGTGAGGTGCTAGGGAATAAAACTTACTCTATATATAACATTTGTAAATAGGAGCTTTATTAAAATTAGGTCATATGACTTGATTTTTTATCAATTTAATTTTAGTTTTTTGCAATTAATGCTTTGGCGATTTTATATTGCTAGAGCTATTAATATATGGTGTATCTGAACTTAGTTCAGTCCCATATGGCTATTTGAGTTAGCTGGATTTTTGGACATTTAAATGTCTGAAAATTTCAGATTTTCTTCTCAATAGTTAGGCATTGATAAAATGCTGGACTAGTTCTAGTATTTTTATTCCCTAGCACCTCACTGATGACGCTAGAGGCAGAAACCGCGGTCTGAGGTTGAGGGTATTTTTGAAGCTTCATAAGAGTTTATTTTTAACTTACTCTATATATAACATTTATGTAGTGTAATATGCATGAGAATTAGCATGATTCCTTCTTGCTCATCTCCTGAGCCTGTCTCCAGTATCTTCTCTACCACCATCCCTTGCAAATTTGTCAAGTTTGTTAAGACTTTGTTTTCCATTTTAGTATTTTCTGGCTCACTTTCTGATGTCTTGACTTTCTCAGTTTTTTTCTATTTCACTTTCCAGTCCATTGTCTGGTCTACATTGGTGTAGCTTGCTTTTTTTCTCTTTACATATCTGACACATTCTTGCAGGGCAGTACTTCACCAGATGAGATCTGCACCTATACAATAGTAACATCGTGGTGCTTCACCACAGAATTAAATCACTAATGGAGATCTTTCTGTGATTTAAATTGATGGGAAGTTATGTGGTGATACATATTTTTTTTAATTTGAGGTGACTGGTTTCAAAACATTTTTCTGGGAAATATTTAAAATTCTGCACATTTCCATAATCACTTAGTAGCTTTTGCAAATCTTATTCCGTAAAATTAATGTGGCAGTTTTTTATTCACCCTGCCAATAGTGTAGGTTTCTCCATATTAATAACACATACTAATGAATCTTAATAGCCATTACCCTATCAAGTTGTGAGTTTGTGGAAAAAAAGCTTGCTAAAATGTAACTGAACACTTGTTTTCTATTTTATCACTTTTTCTAGAAATTTTAAATTAGTTTCCATTCCCAAATAATTGAAATTATCAATCGTTTGATCTCATGCAAATGGATGCCATTAAAACAAAGCAAAAGCCAGTATCAGTAATTCTTAAAATCATTAGGTAAGGTAGAAAGATAGAAAAAAAATTAAAATGACATTAAATAAACTGAAATAAGAATATAGTCCCTAGGAATTATATTTTAATGATTGGACAAATTGAGAAATGATTTGGAAATTAAACCTCATTGAAAATGTTTGGGAAAAAAAGCTTAACAAAGATATTCCTAAAAATTTCAATTTAACTTCAGATATTAATAGAATAAAACAAGTTTTTAAAGCTATAATCCAGTCAGGAAAGATAGAAAATAGACCAAGAGATATTAGACATGAATTAATCATTAAATCATAGGAAAAAGAAATCCCAGCACTAAATAGGTCATAGGAAAAAAGTTACTAAATCATGGTGTCAAACCAGAAGTGGCCAACACAGCAAAACAGTGCAGGAGGAAAAAATATATTAAATATAAAATTCTACCTCAGTTTTAGAATCAAATGTTTATAGATTATGATCTACATGATTTTCGTACACAAAAATTAAGTTTTTGTCATGATTAGAATCCAATTTATTGGGTCACTTCCGGTGCAATTGGGGCACCTTTTTTTCAAATTAACACACAATTACAATGAAGTGATTCCTGAGCTAAGAAAAACAAAAATAAGCACAAATGATGGTATAGATGTAACAGACATTGAAGCTGCAAATTATTCAAACTCTTTTAATTCAAAAATTTATTAGGAATAATTCAAAGATTAAGTACAAACTTTTAGATTACACAAGTGAAACCTGATTACTAATCAAGACCCAGGTTGTTAATTAGATAGCAGAATTTAAATAGTTTCAATAAACAACATTTACAGTTGAAGTCTTGCCACAGTCAACACCATAGTATGGTTACAGAAATAAATTATCAAAACATGTTTTTCCATCAACCTCTGTTGTTCATACAAACCGTAAGCAAGAATACCATAGTGATGATTACACCTTTCATAATCAGAATAACAAAGTAGAAATATATTGGCTAGATAATAAACCCTGGAGAACTTTACAGTCTGATGAGCTGAACAAGTATGTAGAACATTTGACAATGATGTGAAACAGACTTCCAACTCCACCATCTTTAGGGGGTGAAGTGATATGGACAGGTGGTGTGTTTGTTTTTTGCAAGTGAGATTAGCAGTGATTTCAAGACTACAAACAATCAGTATGGTTAAAATCATGCATTTCTGTAAATCAATGTATTCTATTTCATGTATTTTGTGATTTATGACCCATGTAATGCAGTATTTTTTCTTGGTCTAGATGGGCAGAGAGATTGAATGTGGTCTTGGCCCTTTTGGACTGATTAAATCAGCATGGTTGAATCACAGTGCACAGGTCTTCACTTCACTCTTTTTCCCCATAGAAGAAGTGGCAGTCATGAGATGCCTGTTTTATCTGTAGGATTTGGTGGTGATTATTGCCACATCCAGAAAAAGGATGTCCAGGCCTACCAGGTATCTTGGGAGTTGGCAATCCCACATGAATTTTACTTTGACGGACTGCCACATCTTCATTGATGGATTGCTTGTATTTGGTGTCGACTTGTGTTCAATGAATCAACATATGCTACATTATGTGTTTTTAGGGCATGTGAAAGGCAGTTAGTCTCCTTTGGGCCACCATCAAATTCTGTAGCACTGATGGAGTTTTATTATATTTCATGGGCACGAGTCTGCACTCCTCTTTCTCATTTTATGGGTGGATAGTGGTAGCCATTGGTGGTGTGGATTATCAGTGTGAACTATTGGTGATCACTGACACTACCTGGAAAACCTGCTGGGAAAGTACAACATAAAAGTTTCAGTACCATATCCACTCTGATGGACTGATGTGCCCTCTTGTTAGATTGGTTTTGAGCAATGCATATATGTGCTTGTTACTTGTTAGCTTTTCCCTAGTTGGCATTCCAATTTTGGGCAAGTGGACTGAATGTGATACCCTGCACATTTGGTCTGTTGTATTGGGAGATAGAAATACATGTAATGAGCTCAGCATAGTTTGACTGTGGGTCAAGAATTCAATGTTTAATGGCCTTGATGCCTTGGACCTTATTGCCTGTTGTGGTGGTTGACGCAATGCTGGATGTCCAGCTATTCAGCTGAAGCACATAGGTCTTCACTTTAAGGCCCCAGGGATGGAGATCATTGGGTGATGGATGACTTCTCAGCAGTTGGGCCATATAGACCCATGAACAGATACATATTAAACAAGATTATAGCAACCCTTTTATGGATATAATTACTATTGAGAATTTGTAAACCTGATTAATAATTGTTTTATCTTTGTAACATTGAACAATTTGTAATCAGCAATGGGTAAGTAAACCCAAAACTTTATGTAACCTTTTATTTAATAAAGGTTACTTTTGAAACTAATAATCAATCTTTATTTTTATATTTTGAGAAAATTCATTAAACATTACCCTAGACTTTTTAACCTTTATCATTACTCCTACTTTCGTCTGTATTTTCATTTACATTAATTTTAACAAAAGTTATTTAAGAAGCTTAATGTTAGATATTTATTTAAAATTAATTTGATTATGTTTAAAAAGACTGTACTTAAATTTTAATGATATAAAAAAAAGTGATAAGAATATGAGTGAATTATTTCTATCTATTATCTGTAATCAAATAAAAGAAATTAAAAATATTAAAAAACCTTATTAAAAATTACTTTAATTCAAAGATTTACTCACAATAGCAAGCATATTTGCTTATGTATATACATATATTCAAAAAATTTTGAGTGATTATAAGCAGATCATTTAGATAAAATTGAAAACTAATACCTTTTCAATAGAATATATTTATTTCATTATAACATAAAACCAGCACATGCAAAACTTTTCCCCGAAAAATATGGTTTATTTTTATTACTGATTATTATTAAATACAAATAGATAAACATTACTGGTAGCCTAACATTTTAGCCATTATATATAAACATTATCTTAGATCAGACAAATAAATATATTTAAAGGAAATTGAGGTAAAAGAAAAGAGAGTCCATTCTCTTTTCTAAAAATATTTGGTTTTGTGCTTTGGATTGAGAGTATTTCATTTACTTATTGATCTCAATGTTTTACATAATATTTATTTCTGGGAATATTCATTTTTACCTATTTTATTATTGAATCACTATTGACAATGTGAAAACTGAATATTTTCACCAATACCAATTAAAATAAATAAATCAATTCAAAATATAGTGTTAAAAATAATATGATTTATTTTAAAATATTCATTTTTTTTTTTTTTTGCAAAGTGCTTTAATCAATCCTCTACAAAGAAATATGAGGTAAAGAACATATATCCGGTCTTTTTTCTAAAAAAGTTTTGACTTATGATTTTGATGGTGAGTATTTCATTTACTTAATGAATCAGTAGTCAGAATTTTAATATCGATGTATTATATAATATAAATCACTGGGAATGTTTATATTTATATAAACAATCTCTAAAATATCAAAAATTGATAAATCACAAATTATTTTTTACATTCAACTTATTCGTTAATGTGCTTATAAACTTCATTTCTTACATTTATAGAAATAATTATATATATATATATATATATATATATATATATATATATAATATGTGTTATATATATATATATATATATATATAACACAATTCCAAGTGTATAAAATCAGAATATATATGTTAGTTGATGTGATGATGATGTGTTGTGATGTGATGTGACTTCTCCTCAAATAGAGTTGGGAATTTCTCAGCAACTATACCCAGAGAAACATGTTAGGCACTTTATCTTCCATTCCCCAATCTAAATTTGCCCATATTCTGCTCCATTCAATTTCCACAACATAATATTTGTCAACTCTATAGCCTTTGAATCTAAATCCCCCTTATTTTTCCCAAACCGAGCATAAAAACCAATAATCCACTTTCTGTATAAACACTTTTTTTATATTTATTCTTCTATAACATCATCATTTGTACCCTTTCTGTTTTCAAGCATTTATATTCAATTAACAAATGCTTAATATTTTTATTTCTTCCTTACACAATTTACAGAATAAATCACCCATATTTTTCCATTTACAAGTATATTCTTTTGTTGCTAAAGATCACTTTATAGACTTAAACAATAAACTACTTTCCTTACTATTATCATATATTAACTCGCATGTAATATTCTGTTTACTTCTATATATATATATTTAAATTCTTTTTACACTCCATACTTGTTCTCCTTCTCTCTAACTCCCTATTCTTTATTAATAAATCCATTCCTTTATCCCATTTCTTAGCACTATAACACTCAACAATCCTCCTCACACAATCATCTCAACTTTTGTACAAATATACTGTTATAAATTCTTTATCTAAATATTTTGCATACAACATTACCTTTTTCACTCATCTTGTTGCCTGCCCTTTACTTGTAACCCAATTAAATACAATTTTGGCTATTCTTTTATTATCCATAAACTACAATCTACCAAACATTTTCATTTTACTTTTTGCAACTCTCATATAAAAACGTGACCATCCCATTTCTCCTTGAATTGCATCCCTTGCTGTCCATACATCTCTATCCCTTTACTAACACATAACACATCATTACCATATGTTATCCTTGCCACTGCAACTCCCTTCCATATAATTCTAACATCATATTTATTATATAAAAAGTGTTAATTTGTTGTAATTAGAAATGACATACGACACCATCTAGCATTAAATTTTCTAGATTGTTATCAGTGAATTGATTTATTACTACATAGTGTTCTTCTTAAAATATTAATATCAGGTTTATTTAGTATTCTGATAATATTAAATGCATGTCAATGAGTATGTGTGCATACCTTATTACTTTAGAGGGTAGTGGAACATGAATAGCTTATTACTTAAGACTCATTGATAGATAAGAAAAGTTAATGTAGCAAAACATGTGTATGTAAATAAAGTCATTATTCTGTTTAAAAAAAGGAGGAAAAAACTTTGATAATTATTAATATTAAATAATTGTAAGCAATTCTCTTTTAAATTTAAACTAATTTTGACTGCTGTAAGTCTTTCATTATGAATATTTGTTATTGCTATAATGCCTTAGCAAATATATTTATTTCGTTGTTTGATAAGTTTAAATTTGGAATGAAATAAGATACAATCATTTTTTCAGACATAACAGGTATTGTGTTTTTTTAATATAATGATGATGATATATATAGTAATCATTTTAAAAATTATTATTATTAACATATGGATTTTTATTAATTATAAAATATCATAAAATAATTATAAAAATTCCAATCAAAATATGGATTCATTCATGAATAATATGTTTTAGTTTTGTGTATGTTCAAATCAACTTAAAATTTAATTTATGAATCAAATGAACATAATGATCATGGAAATGTGTTGATGAGATTCTAATTGCAACTGGGAGATCAAATTCATATATCCTTACAATTGGATCTGGAAGAAGATTTTATTTGAAGCTTTAAAATAATTTAAATTTTTGTGACATAATTCTTAGATTGTAGATTTTTGGTTGATAATTCAAGATAAAGGAGCTTGATTTGAGTTGAGGCTTACATGATGAAAGTATTTCTTGAGTTATTGGAAAGTTTTATATATTTTTTGTGAGTCAAATTTCCTCTTTCTTTCTTGTGGAGCTTAAAAAAGGAAGCCAATGTGAAAAATAGACTTGAAAATACCAGTAATATTTCTAATAAAAATAATTAATTTAGTGTGATGAACTTTAGTATAAGCATTTTTTTCTTCAAACAGGGACACAAATTCATTCTCAATTTTTTTTAGTTCTAAGGCAGCTATTATAAAGAGTTGAATCACTATACTAAGCATTACTGATCAGCTTTTTAAAATGATTTTGATGTAATGTTAAAAAAATGAAGAAATTGATTTAAGTTATGATTAAATATTACTTCTAAACAGCATGTTATAGGAATTATGTTTCAGTCTATTATTGAAAATATATTCAGATTATGAGATAATTCTCTATTCTTTACATAATAATTTTAATATATGTTTTTTTTTTCTCATATATCATAGCATCGTTTGGGAGGTGAACCCACAACCATCTGCAAACAACTATTTGCTTGCAAGGTGACTGCGATGACCTCTCGGCTAACAATGCTTGACTATCTTACGAAACAATGTTAACTCTTTTTATATTTCTTACCGAGACTTTTCTATTTTAGAAAAGGATCTCTATTGAAACCATAAAGTAATAATAGCTTAGGTGAAACTTTTATACTTTGTATCTATAAGATCCTTTATGAAAATATAAAAAGTCCATTCTGTAAAATGTTGAGTCTTCTATGATTATCATCTACAGTCGCTTCAATTTTTTTTATTAAACAACATCTCATCAAATAAATTAATGATCGTTCTACATTTAAAAATTACAAAAAAATTTCAGACCTTTTTTTTTTTTTCAAACACAAGCATAATCTGAAATTAAACCAATAAACATTGCTTCAAGATTTAATTTATTGTAAAAGCCTTTTTCATTATTAATTGTTAAGAATAAAACTCATTCATAGTAGCTACTATTTACCTAAATCCATCATTTTTCATAGAAAAAAATATTGCCATGTTCAAAACTTTTTTTAAAAAATGGACATTAATAATATTGTATGATAATATTTTAATTACTTCTGGATTTGTTTGGTTTTAAAACAGTAGATTTGCTTTTATACAAATATTTGGGATAATTTTTATAGGAATAATATTACTAAATAGATTTGCTAATCATGCTTTGGCTTAGATCGTAAATACTCTATAAAATTCTAGAGATTTATTTGTTCCTGGAATGTTTCCTGATTTAAGACAATCAAAAGGACTCTGATGATGCTTTTTTTTATTCTATCAATATTGGATTCAGGAGTATTTATATAAGATAAGCTACATGATTAACAGTCAAAGTAGTAGTTATTTTAGACATATCTTTACACCAACCTAATGTAACGAAAGACTTATGACTAAATTCTGTAAAGTTTTTCTTTTCTATAGTATTTCTCCATTTTGCATTTCTGAAATCATTCAATAATTTTATCAATTTATTAGCAATTTTTGGATTTCCAGTAGATGAAATCTGGTTATAAATATCCCTACTGGTTTTATTCTGGCATGGAATGAAATATGTATGCCACAACACAGCAATAAGGAATTCAAGAAATTTTGTTAATGTTCTGTTCAAGTTATCCAATTATTTTTTCCTTAAATTTAGTGTCAGAATGATATAAAATTTCAATTATAATAATATGGATTCAAAAATTGATTAGATTTGATTTATATTGACTGTACTGGTCAAAAAGTTTTTAATTAAAACAGAAACAGAACAAACTGGTTTTGTTTTTTGCTAACTATACGCCTGAAATGAATATTTCTTCTTACTTGCCATTGTAAAAAAAATATGTGTTATTTAAATCAATCTATTCTAAATATCATAAAAAACTACTAAGAAAATTGAAATCTCCAATAAATAGAGATAATGAAGGAACATTTGGGAAAAATTGATAGGGCCAATTTGTAGTGAATATTTGTAAATATTGCACACATAATTTTTTTTTTCTCCAAATGGTGATTTCAATATCATTAAAACAATCATTAATAAGAAATGTGTGATTTAACTAATAGCTTAAAATAAAAGTACCCATACATGTTTTGATACATTCTATTAATAATCAATGTAAATCCGGGATTTTAATAAAACACACATTGTTAGAAATGTGATGAGTCGGAAATACAATTAAGTCAATCTACTAAACAATTAAATTCTAAACAATATCCATTTTTTTTACTTAGATACTACTCTAATGTTTATTAGAATTTTATTGTTTATCCTAAGTGCATAGAAGATTTTTCTCTAAAAAATATACTTATAATTTGCAGTGTTTCATGTTTATCAATTCTATGTATGCATTTTTTTATTTGTAAACCCTCAGATCCTCAGCTTTTTAGTCATGCAATGATTATCCTATATAGTACAACCAGAATTCATGTTAAAAGTTTATTGTATATTTACCATATGTTCCTTAAGCATGAATTCAGAAAATGTACTTTCTATAAGATTATTTATTTCACATGTTAATGCATAACGATTGCAGAGTGGATTGCAGAAAGATTGCTATCCAACCATGTGTTCATCCTATAAAAATATAAATAATACAAAATACATTTCGCAAATGAGATGTCTTAAATTGTGTCTAAATTTTATAAACGCGTTTATTTATTTTTTACTCAATAATAAGAATGAGACAAGATTATTTGCAGTTTGATAAGATAAACTTAAGTTATGATTGGTGTATGTATATATAAAGTTTAAGTATTATTAATTATTTATATATGCAAATATGTAGTTTCCTTTGATTTTATGACATTCATTTACAATTAGTATATTTTATAAACAATAAAATTCGTATATACTGATTTGACTTAAGTTATTGATGATATTAGTTTTTGTGCTATAGGCTATATAATTATGTTAGATGTCTGTTTTTGAAAATATCTTCTGCTTGTATTAATGTTAAGTTGTTTGTTTCAGATTAGCCTTCTAATGTATATAAAGTTAAATATCAAAAATGATTAGAGAAATTTATATTTATTTGGTCATATCTATTTAATATTTTTGTAATCACAAGAAATTATGTGTATCTTGATATTATTTAAGGCAATATTATATTAGTAATAGACAGTTCACTCATGCCCGCGCTTTCAAATTTCCCGTCACATTTCGTATTAAAATAACAAATTTGTATTACCAGTAGCAGCAGTTAAATTTATTAAATTTGTTTTTTTTTTTGTTTGTTTGTTTTATGAGTGGTGTGTGTATGCATGTTTAGTGCATATTTTTTTCATAACCTTATTAAGAAAACCTTGACATTTTAAAAATAGTATTAATAATGACATTTGTTGTTGTTGTTGTTTTTTTTTTTTTTGGTTGTTTTTTTAAATAATTAATTGTTTACACATACACATATGACCGATTACTTTAAATATTAGGAATTCAATTATAATCATTTTGTTTCAGAAATAAAATAAAAATAAAAAACATAGAAGAATTAGCTATTTGTAGCCGTGTCATTAATAATACATTTGTTATAATACAAAAATGATTATAACTTTTGAATTGATAAATTATTTATATTAGCATAAAATATGAGTCAAAAAAACATGAGTAATCAGGGTGTGGTAACAATTTTAAAAATCCATTTCATCTCTTTAGGGTCAAATGCATTTTCATTATCTGATTAGTTTCTCAATTACATTGATGACTAAATTATGCTAATTTTATTGCCGTTAAAAGAATTTAATGAATTATAATTTTTAATAAGCGAAAACAAAAAAAACATAATATAATTTTCATAGGAAAGCCAGTAAAACGCATTATGACAATTAGTTTTTGTTGGTATTATTACCTTTGCTCCCGTTATTAATGTTAATTATATTTGCATATGTTGAACGTTATCTTTATTAGCAAATAGAATAACTACGCAGTAAAATTCTATTATTGAAGTGATAGCAATTCATCATTGTCAGATGTAATTTGTCATTACATTATTAAAAGATAAAATAATAATAATAATAATAATAATAATAATAATAATAATAATAATAATAATAATAATAATAATAATAATAATAATAATAATAATAATAATAATAATAATAATAATAATAATAATAATGTATTTAGTAAAAGCAAATCATATGTAATTTACATTAAACCTATTAGATAATTCTTACGATATTTTAAGCTATTTTACGGGAGAAAAAGAATAGATATTTGGAAAGAAAATAATAACAAATAAATTAAGTTTTACCTTCTTTTTAATATATATATATATTACTAAAAATATAAAAACAAAAAAAAGAGTTCAACTCATATTAATTAAAAATTGTAAAGACATTGCTAACAAAATAAAAAAACAGCCACAGATCAAACTAAAAATTATATTCGTATGTACATTACCATATAATTTTTTTTATATAGATTACACAATAATTTTATGAGTTAAATATAGATTTTATCTAATTTATGGTATATACAAAAAATGTAGTGTAAAGTACAGATTAAGTTGATTATTGTTCTGCATGCTTTAGAGTAGAGCTTAAACAATGACATAATAAACGAATTGACCCTGGGTTAAAGTTCTCGTCTATCACTCCTAGTGGTTGAATAAAACTCAAGTAAAGATTCATTTGATTACATATATAATCCAATTGTTTTTCAGAAATTTATTAACCTTAAAATACATTTATTGCAAACAGAAGTGGATTCAGCAAAATGATAGATTAAAACATTTACAAACCCTAATTAAAGTGATTAAAAAATAATATATTTTATATATAAAAAAGCGATGGAGCACAATGTTAAAAATTACATAAATATCTTATATTTGTTCATAATAATAAAAAATAATCGTATTTTTGTTTCAAGTTATTTTAATAATTCTTTTTCTCATTTATCTATCAAGCATAGTTTGATTGACAATATCAGTGATGAGATAAATAAGAAATTTCAGAAGCAACATCAAAAATAAATTAAATGTTTAGAATTATGGATGTGCATATATAGAAAAAAAGTAAAAATGTTATATCCAAAAGATAGTACAAAGTTGATAAAGTAAAATTGCCTAATATTTTAAACCAATTTTTGTTACTGAGCCATGTCTTCCACATATATTTGTAATAGTAAATTTAATAAATTTTAATGGTAACTTGCCAATGACAAAAGTAAAAATTACTGAAAAGATTTGTGTAAATATAAATGAATAAAAATTGATGTATATAGCATTTGCTTACAACTATATCCCTAGAAGGGGGTACACAAATGTAACCAAAATTTTATAATAAAAAATGCTTATTTATTTTTCACGCTTATAAATTTACTAACTTTCAAATTACTATCCATTTAATACAATACACTGGTCTAAGCATGTTTTTCATTTTTGAATGTATTGACGAAATACTTGCAATATGATGTTTTTAATGCCTGAACTTTTTTTTTTTTTCACCATTTCTAAGTCTGCAAATAAATGTCCCATTTTTTCATTTGAGAGATTTTACTTTATCATATTTGTGCTCTTGTATTACCTTTTGGATATAACATCTTTACTTTTTTTCTTTATATGCACATCCATAATTCTAAACATTTAATTTATTTTTGATGTTGCTTTTACATTTCTTATTTAGTCTCAATTCAATCCTTACAAACTTGTACATTTAAAAGATAAGAAAACAAAAGGAAAGAAAAGTTATTATTTGTCTTGAATAATGAGGGAATGTTTGATCAATCTTTGCATGTCTAAAGTCATAAAAATAATTTTTTGAAAGAAGCTTAATGTAACAATTTGATATGCAGTTAAAGTTTTTTTCAAGTAAATAAAACATTTTAATTTTTATTTATTATTTCAGTTCAAAGTTATTATTTTGTTTACATATCATAATATGAATGCAAAATTATACAGTAATAAAAGGATGAAATTATGGTTAAATTGCTAAGAAATTACTTGGGTATAATAATAATTACAGAAGGTGTGTGAATAAATAGGTTATAAAAAGATGGAGAAATTTTTTATTTTGTTTAAGATTATTTATTTGAAATTATATATACATTTTATTGTAAAATACAAATGATTAATGCTTTACTTTGGATGTAGGAATATCCTTAACAATTATCATCTGGTGTGTGTACATGTCTTTACTGATAACAATAAGAAAAATATTGCAAGACCCACAATGATCTGGATATTTGAAAAGTGCAATAGAAATGTTGATGCAATAATAGAGGGGAACGAAAAAAAAACAAATATAAAATGGGATTATTATTATTATTATTATTATTATTATTATTATTATTATTATTATTATTATTATTATTATTATTATTATTATTATTATTATTATTATTATTATTATTATTATTATTATTATTATTATTATTATTATTATTATTATTATTATTATTATTATTATTATTATTATTATTATTATTATTATTATTATTATTATTGGGTAGTCATGGACGGACCATACTGCTGCCATTAGATAGCACTGTGACACCATCAACAACCAGCCTGAAGCCTGCAAGTAATAAATTTATATATGAAAGTGGCTCAAAATTGACAAATAAAAATGCCTGAGGCAATATATATCCGAAAAATACATCGAAAGTACAAATTATAAAAAAAAAACAACAACAAAATTCTATAACATTCAAATTAAAAAAAAAATTCCATGAAAATATGAGAAAGACATACCATCCCCTCCCTAAAATCAAAATTTCTTCACTTAAATCGAAAAATAAAAATGCCTGAACATATATATATATTGAAAGTACAAATTAAAAATAAAAATGCCTGAACATATATATATATTGAAAGTACAAATTATAAAAAAAAAAAAAATGCTATAAAATTCTATAATAATTCAAATTTAAAAAATAAAGAAGTCTGTGATTAATCCACAAAGAAACATGGTGGACAAAGAGTGGGAAATCCAAAAACATCAAATTATTTACCTTTCAACATTTGCAAATATGAATGGGCAAATTAAGTGGCTGTCAATATTTGCAAATGATCAGATTTAAAAGCAACAGTTATATAAACTAAAAAGAATATTACTGGTTTAAAATTAAGGCATCTCATCAAATGTACCCCCCCCACCAATGAAAAATTTCTATCCAAAAATAACTCAAATTATTTAGCTATAAAACAATTAATTATTATCTGGCTTTCAAATTATGGCATATCTAAATTGATCAATAATATTTAAATAATAATTAAAAAGCAATACATAAAAAATGATAACCAACGTAAAAAAGCAATACACAAAAAATAATTACCGAAGTCCTCTCAATCATTTGTAGTAGATACTTAAATGTGTTCAGCATAAAAATCCATTAAGAAGATTATTTTGATTGAGAGTTCACATTTTAAATAGTAACAGAAGATTGAGTAGCAGTGGTTATTTGATGGCAGCATTTTGAAGCAATAAACACACTTGAATTGTAACAGTAGATTAAGTAACAATGGTTATTTTGTGTAAAAAAATACAGCAAAGATGGTACAATTTTGAAGCACTTTGGAACAGATTTAAACACACTTAAATAGTAAGAGAATATTAAGTAAGGATAGTTACAGCAAAGATGGCAGAAATTAGCAGATTATAATTTAGAAATTTAGATTGATGGTATATTAATCACTTGCAATATTGCATCAAATAAATCTTTACCATCATACAATCATTGACACATGAATTCATCTAACTATGAATCAAGATAACATCAAGAGAGATGCCTCTCTTGTTTATGGCAACATTTTAAAAGCCCCCAAAGTCTTTCTACATTTTGGGTATGGGCCCCAGTAGTAAGATTGACAAAATTGTATGAATGATTTTCTTTGAAGTATTGGAAACCTGCAGCATTCAATACATCCATTTTGTAGGCCTTCCAGTAGTCAGTATATATGGTGGATCCTGGTGCTATATGTTGTTTAATGAAATCTAGAAGAACAGATGCTGTTCGATCTGGAATATCAACAATGAAATACTCTTTCATTTCTCTACATATACCACCAAATAACCACTGTTGAGGAGGGACTCTTCCCTGTTGATTTTTACATTTACTGAATAAAGTTTTGTCAACCTCTACAATTTTTCCTGGGCCTCCAATTTTGCAGGATGGATGAGATAGCAGACATTCTTTGCATGCTTCTCTTAAATATTGCTTTCATGCAATGACAGTCTTCCTGTCCAAATCCAAATCATTTTTCTTGATTGCATAGCAAATTGGTTTTTGCTCCAGTAATAAATGATTTGGATGGCTGTGACAAATGACAATTTGCAGCCTTCCAACCGGTTCCTTTCCAAAGTGCTATATGACATTGGCATGCCTTAATGTTGCACTTCCATTGTGCCCTTGTGCTCACATAAAACCAAACTGTGATTTAATATATTACAGTGTGATTATATTTAATTGATATATGTATATGGATTTATTTCAGCTAATTTGAGGTAAATTGATTTTATTTATAAGTTATTTTTTTGTGGGAATGTTAATGTCCAACCCACTTATTGTTCCTGTAGATAAATCTTATGATAACTAATAGTGAAAGTCTGATGTGCATATGTGTCAACTGATGTCTAAAAAATGTATAATGACAATTGTAACAGCACTTGTAGCAGCAAGGAGTTCTGAATATTGCATGTAGACAAAAAAAAACTTGTACATAATATTTGTGTTGATATTTAACATTTAATAAATTTAATTACTTTATTATTAAAAATATTCAGTTTCTGTTTTCCTTTTCTGTATGTCATTTGTCTTGGGTTCACATACAAATTTCCATTTATCTATTATAATTATTGATTTTATCATTTGCAAAGTTTATAATGCTACAATTTTGATTTCTATCAGATAAATTTTGAGTAACAGATAATCTAAATTTGCATTACCAAAAACTTGCCATATTTAATAAAAATCATTTGTGAAGCTTTTCACTTCTAAAGACTGGAATTTTATATGAGAATAATTAAAATTGAATAATTTAAATATCCATTCAAAACTGATATAATTTTGGTTTAGGTTATTCTAGCTGTATTTAGACTGCATACATTTTATAGACCATTCCATTATAATAGGGATATACAAATTGTGTACTTGATAATTTAGTTTGAGTTGTCAGTTGGATAGTAGAAGGACATAAAATGTACCATTTTCTTTCTATTCTTTTGGAATGATGTCCTAGATAAATGGCTATAGTTATTCTGAATTTTAAAATATTTACTTTTGCCATTAATTTTGCAACTTAGATATTTTTTTCTGAAATTGTTTCTGTTTTAAATTACATGTTAGGAAGCATTCTCTTGTAAGAAAAGTTTAGGCCTCCTAGAGCCTCCCAGGATATCAGTCATACACTGGCAAGCAGGGATTATAGAAGAAATCACCAAAGTTATTTTGAATCCTGAGATCATTATCAGTATTAGTATTCCTTTCTTTTATTGTAACCACCACTGAGCAAAAGCCCATTCTGTAAGAGTCTCTCTATTATTATTATCCATTTGTTTTAACATCACTCTATTCATCATTTTCATCACTTCCTCACTATCCCTCCATTCCCATGTTCATGATCTTCATCATCACATCCCCCTTGCCCTCCTTATCACTAGTATAAGCCCAATTGGTGCTCCAACATGGCAGCCTGATTGATGATGATCATAGAAATGATTTTTAGCATCCAATACATGCCCCTAAGGTTACAATTTGTGACCAACGTGGTGGCTTGATTTATGATTGATGATGATGATAGTACAAGGTTACATTATATATATATATATATATATATATTCATACACACTATATTATTGTGTGGTATGTAACCCAACTTGTTTCAATTATGTAGTAATCCTCGTCAGCTTTAAACCATTTTCACATTTTAATGTTATGTAAATGTCCATAAAATTTGAAAATCATTTAAAGCTGATGAGGATTACTATGTAATTGAGAGCACTACTAAAGAAGATAAAATTTAATATTTTTTATGATTAAATTATTTATTTATATATTACTTATAATATTTTTAATAACAGGTATTGTATATATGTGTGTGTCTGTGTGTGTTAAACTATAACTGACAATACTTAATTGATTTGACTATAAGTTGTTGCTATTCAGTTGTTTATTTAATTCTTACTGTTAAGATGTTACTTAGTCACACACACACACACACACACACACATATATATATATATATATATATATATATATATATATATATATATATATATATATTAACTAACAGAATATATATATATATTGCAAACAATATATGTATTGAATAAATAAAAGAATTATGGAAATCTTTAATATAAAATCATTAAATAATAATAAATAATTATAGCAGTATTTCAATTACTATAACAATTTTTTTCAATACCACTTTTATTTTACTTCTAACATTCACTCTCATAATGTAATATTCCACATAATTTCCCAAATTCCATAAAAGTAGATATTAGCATCTTGATTTCAGGGATTTATTTTTCCTATTGTAATTTATGTTTAATATGCAAAAATAAATAATTTCTATATTTATTATATTTATCCTAATAGATTTTCTAATCAGTGCAGCATAATGACAATGTTAATAAATTATTTGATATTATTGGGCTACTATTTTTGTATAGACTATTTAATCTTTATATTACTATGCATGATTACTTGTATATTATTTTACATAGCACATCTGTGTTCATAATATACCTCATTCGTCTATTTTTTATCATTATTCAGTGCATTGTAATTTAATATTTTGAAATATGAAACTATGTCCACTTTTTATCTGTGTAACTCTTTTATAAAGTCATTGCATAGATGTGTATGATGGTTTATTCTGGATTATAATATTACATAAATAATAATAATTTGAGTGCATTCTGGAAAATTTATTTGTAACTTTACTAATAAGTTACAATTTGTGCATTACACAAACATATTAAGCTCAATTTCAAGAGAATTTTACAGCTGAGCACTTTCAGGAACATTTAATCCTCATATCCATAGCATATCTTGGGAGTGTCAGCTTGAGTTGTGATTTTAAACAACTTGTGACACTTTCAAGATAGGCTATGAATATGGGGACTAAAGGTACCCAAAAGCACTCAGTCTGATAATTCTCTTAATATTGAGCTTCCCTTGTTTGTATAATGTGCAAGTTGTAACTTAACTGTTTAAGGATAAAGTATAAACAAGGATTTTATTTCAATATTATGAACTTTACTAATATTAATATGTATGAGTAGTATCACTGAAGACTGAAAGCACTTGCAAAAGTTTTCTAATCGTGATTGTTCTTTCATTCTCAAAATCTGTGATAAAAAACGGATGGACTGTTGTTTTTATTGTTTATTTTTATTTTAGTATTTATTTAACCCATTTAAAGTCCAACTCCTATTCTTATTTGAAAATCATTAAAGACAAATTTGATCATACTTGTCCTTTCCATATTGAATCATAATAGTGTCCATAAAAATATTTTTTATTTGAATTCCATTTTTAAAATGGGCAAAAAAAAATAGTTGAAACATTGTAGAAAAGTGATAATATGTCTTAAAATACACAATTAAACTTAATATTATGATTATTAAAATTTCACAAAAAAATTTTTTTTTGGCATTTATGAAAGAAATTCTTGTTAAACCAGTAAAAACAATTTCCAATTTATTGTAATTACATTTTATGAATTATCATATTAAAAACAAATAATTTCAAATAAAATTTAATTGTACCATGTAGTTTTTCATTTAAAATATATATTCTAAGAAAATGTTGCATAAATAAACTTAGATATATAAATAAATTACAGATAATTACATTTTTTTTTTCTTTTAGAACTATAAATAGAATAGCACACACTTAAAATGCTTGGGACCCAATAATCTAGAAATGAGTGATTCTGACAACTCTTTGTATTATGGTACAACCAATAAGAACACTGACATTTTGCTTTTATATACAAATTTAAAAGATATATGTATGATATTTGAAATACTGAAAAAATTCTGATTTTTGTTTAAACTAATAGCTTTAGCTATGATTAGTACATTAAAAAAAGAATATAGAAAACTAACTTTAGAGATAACTACAAAGTAATGAAGAAAAAACTGAAACCCATATCAGTGTCATTATAATACCCTAAATGCCTCAAAATTATTTCATTGAACATATTAACCTTATCTTCAGAAAACCCCACTTCTATTTTGAATCACATCTATCAATACTTTCTTAAATATAATATATTGATAATTTTAACATTATTTATTACAAGTGTAAGCTTTCAAGTGATATGCATTTTATAACTTAATATTTGACATTTTAAAAATATGAAAATAAATTTTGAAATGAAGTTATCTATACTAACAATAATTTGTATCATTGAATGCAATTTATCTATTTATAATGCCAATAAAAGGCAATATTAGGTATTTGAATTTTATTTTATTAAAAAAATAAATGTAGGATTAGTTATCTTCAACAGAAGAAAAAAGGTTTAAAAATTAGTGTGTGGATATATATATATATATATATATATATATATATATATATATATATATATATATATATATATATATATATATATATATATATATATATATATATATATATATATATATATATATATATATATATATATATATATATTACTATTTGATTATGGTAATTTCATTTTACAGAGTAAAAATTAATTTCACTTACTGGTTTTTAAGAGTTGTTTTTTTTAAAAAATAAATTGTTTTCAACAATAATCTCCTATTAATGATATAGTCTTTGTTTTATACATAAGTTGTTTTTTTACAAAAATATTGCATTTTAATCTTTAATTTATAAACAAATTACTGAAAATTACAATTTTTCTTTAGAAATCAAAATTATTTAGTTTTTTGTTCTTGATTTAAAACACTTGGCAATAGGAAGTTCTCGTTTCTATTATCATCTAGGTCATCTCCATCATGACATTATCATGTTAATAGGTGAAATCAATCATACAAAAGTCTGTATAATTCTGTAATATTCATATTTTTTTAAAACTAATACATTCAAATTGTAGTTGCAGAGAAACAGAAGTTACACACATTACTAAAAGGGTATAGATAGAACTTAAAACAATTTACTAAATATATAGCTATCACAGTGCTACTGTAATACTCAAAATAACAAATTTGTATAAAATTGCCACTACTTTTGCCTCAAACCATTATATATATATTGTAGCATGCGCACTCTCTCTCACCGAGATTACGGGCTTCGAAA
>JAQFVV010001824.1:0-45193 GCA_028023455.1 Epiperipatus broadwayi | reverse complement strand
ATACTGTCTGTCTTTTAACAATTCTATATAAAACAGTGATTAATATTATTACAAATCGTTTACATAGAACTTGAAGTCATTCCAAAATAATAGTGAATCTAAAAATAGCTATCACTTAATAGACGATATTCAAATATTAAGTGGTTATAAATAGAACCAGTAAGTATGACAGGCCATTTTGCTTTGGATTTGTGATATAGTTTGTCTCTAAAATCTTTTCTACTGTAGTTAAAGTTTTTATTATACCAAAACATAAAATTAGAATAATGTTAAATGTAGAGAAATATTTTTTCAAAATATAAAAGCAGTAATTAAATTCAGTATTATTAGTGATATTAAAATAAATATCAGAAATAATTTACTCTTTTCTAAATCTTTAGTAGCAATTATATGAAGATAATTTGCATTTTTGAGTTTCTATTTTAATTAAATATAGATTATATGTCACGTTGGGCGAATCCGCTGATTGAAGGCGAATACACTAACCGTTAGGCCATCAAACGCTTGACAAATATTCAAATTAATTACAGGTATTTGTTTTCAAAAAGAATTATTAAAAAGCTTCAGAAAATTTTTAAGTATCACATGAATGGAATAAAGGAGAACTAAAGAAAAATATTAATAGAAGTAAAAGACAAGGTTCACTTTTTTTGTAAAAAAAAAAAAATTACTAGTAATGAATTAAAAAAAGTTAACAATAAAAATTGTTTAATACTTTGGCCAAATTAATAAAACAGTGAAAATCAATAGGTGAAAATAGGTAAAAAATTAAACTTGGATATTGAAAAAAATCATATCTAGGTTCTGCTCATAATAACATATGAGTTGATAATTTGGGTAATTAATAGAAAAACAATATATAGATTCTGCTAGCTGTATAGTTAAGTCCAGATAGCTGTGGATTGCAATTAAACTGGCTATGATTAAAAGCGAAATATACAGGTTGAGAGAATATCATTGAAAAAAGAGGACTGAAATGCACTAAATTTGGTTATGTTGCTAAATGATGTCACAATATATTAATCTTCATCTGAAGTCCTAATTGGATACTTCAATATTTTAAAATAGATCTAAAAAAATACATTTAAAATAGATAAACAAGAATGTTTATTAGAATAATGTGATAATGACAAGGTATGGATTAGCAAATTGGATGAAAATGACCATGAAGTATAAACATAAAACTTCATTGTACACATGCTATCTAATTTTCTGTAATTATTTGTTCTGAGAATAAATTTAGCAAAAAAAAATTTTACAATGATGAATTTTATCACACCTGTTCTATTAGAGTAAGGATTTTATAGCATTGATTAAAATTTAAATGTAATGCTATTAAAATACCCCTCATAAGCAGAAGGAATAGAGAAAAAAACTGATAAGTGAAAGAAATAATATTGTATTATTGACTACTTTTTTGCCTTTTTGGTAAAGTAATACTTTTATTTAAAAAGCAAAAAGTTACTTTATGAAAATATTCACTGAGGGCTAACATAAATTGATTTCATTCATTCTTTCATTTTTAAAAAACTATAAAAGCAAGCAAATGAATTGATATAAAGTTATATTTTGTGATATATAAATCTTTTAAAAACGTAGGACAAAAATTATTAGATCTTATTTAGAGATAAAACTCTTTTTTATATTAATACCAAATGTTATATTTTTCTGTACAAACTCATCTATTCTTAGAAAATATTAAAATTCTAAAATATATATTTTTCAATTAAAAATAGATGTGTTTATAATTAATTCAAAGATTCATAATTTGATCCTGGACTATTAAAAACTACAAAATATATCTGTTTAAGTTTTTGATTGATTTTTCTTGCTTAAAGTCAAATAAATTTGTGTTTGTTTCAATAGGAATAAAAGTCAACTTTTTAATTTATATAATTGTCATTATTTATAACATAAAAAACCCACCACTATAAACAGTTGCCCGATGAAAAAGATTATGAAAAATGATGCCAAATTTGCATTATTATGAATATTTAAAATACAGTTAATTTTTATTCTCACAAATTTTTGAAGTTTTATTATATATAATATCTAGAAGTTAACAGAAGAAAAATTCCTTTTGCTACCAATAAAAAATTAACAATTTGGATATTAACCCCTGCAATACTTTGCCATACTACTAATGCAGAGATTATAGCAGAAATTCTATTTTTTTTTATGCATATGCATGCTTGTGTATGTATGCATAAATAGTAAAACAATAAACTTTCCCAATACTATTAATATCAATATATAAATGTTTTGTCAGACTGGCATTAATTATATTTGAAAAGTGTATCATTTCAAGGTTTTATATGTAGTTTGAAGTCTTACATTTATATGTTATTACATATTTAGTACTATGTTATCCATTCATAAAGATTTAAAAAAATAGAAATCTAACTCTATTGCATGAAGTTTAATGTTTAGGCTGCAATTAAAGAGACTGGACTTATAACAGCATTTGAATTGAAATTTGTTCTGAATAATATCATTTGTCATACTTACCATCTCTATAAAGTAAATGCATGTAATCATTTTATATTTTCTAGGCAATATGACCAAGAGATTGGTACATTGATATTAGCTGTATTTTGGAAACTTTACTGATTCCCCATTTACTTGTAGCCTTGGAAATGCTGCATTTATTAGTTTTGATAAAATAAGAACAAGTGTCTACATAACTGCAAATCACAGATTTCTCAATCCTTTTTATTATTAGGTAAAAATAAAATAGAAATCTATTCTTATTTTATTACATATTGTATAAAGTAAAAATTATGTGCTTTGTTATAAGGTAACATTCTTAACCAGAAAATATAACTTATTACAATTAATAATGAATGGAGGGTATATAAAATAGATAGTATACCAGGACTAATATCTATAGATACCAGGACTAATATCTATATATCTGGCCAAGCACATTAGCTTGGATTCAAAATCATAAGATGTTTTACCTTTTCAGATTTTAGCCTGAGTAGTAAAACAAAATTAAAGATTATTGATAGATGATATATGCACTACTTTAGTTTTGATTCCCAAGCTTCAATGACTATACCAAAAGTTAAAAATCAGTCTAACATTGAGGATATAATGCATTATCACCTAGTAATTACGTATTATAACTTAGATGACACTAGAGTAGGAGCTGATCTAATTTTACTATCTATATATTTTAGAATTAGAAATGGTCTACATGCTTTTTAATTATCAAATCACCAATCTTTTTCTCAACTAACAGCACACTACTAGTTCTTTGAAAGAAGGCTGATGATGTAATATTTAAACAGTATGTAGAGAGTCATTCATTCTAATATTTATAGTGGTTTATTATGCTGCATTTAATAGTTTATATAATAAAATTGTGCATATATATGTGTTGATAAAATAAAATTTAATTATTTAATTGTGGATATTATTGTAGCCTAATGTAAAGCAGTGTATGATAAATATTGCTTTCAAAGTTAACCAGATCGCATTATATATTTATTAAAACTGACTCATTAATATTTCAATTTTGCATATTCCAATGAATAGATAAATGGTTGCTGTTTGATGCTTTACCATTATTAGCAATATGACACATTTCTTAAATTTCTCATTTCTACCAATTCAGACTGTATGTACAGTTTAACATTTTTTGGATTGACTACATATCCATGTTTGTTTTCATATTCTAAAAAGACACTTTATATTATGTGGATTTATTTTTCCCTTTATTATATAAGTACTTATGTTGCCTAATCTTTATTCGAATATTTGTCTGAGATTCACCGTACTGTATGAGGGAACATCATGGCACAGTGTATAGAACCATATGCATAATCTATAGGAGTCTTGTTCTATCCATTTTATTCATGATGTTATTGATGTCTAATTTTATATTATTAGATGTTCAACTATAAATAATTTCCTTCTTTTCTGGGACAATGTAATATATTACTACTGTTAATGAAAACATCCAGAGAAAGAGTAGTTTTTTTTAAATATTTAGCTTTATTATTACCTAGCAAGTTTTGGGTATAATGAGTATATCATATTCATGGTTCATAGACAAGATAGTTATCAAAGATATGTTAGGCAGTATTAATGCTGAATATTTAAAAAACTCTACTTTTCCTGTCATTATTTTCATCAACAGACATGTATTAGTAGATGTTCTAAACCCTGTGTTAAAATTTGATTACAAAGTTTTTAAATCTTTCTAGCAATGCAAGAGATATATGGCATTAAGATCCATGGTTTGGTATTTTTAAAACCTGATTTTAGTCTGCAACATAATTTTCAGTATTCCATTTTTTGTCAGTTCAAATTTACATAAGCAGTGGTGCTGATTTATAAGATTTTTGAATCTGATATTGTAAGTGCATAACATTTCTAATTTTTTTGGCTTAGTAAACATTTTGTAATCAATCTTTTTTTTATTTATATTAACAAGGAAGTTGAAATACTACAGGCTTCTGCACTATCATTGAATTCAATAATCCACTGTAAAGCTGAAACAATGTATTCTCTGTTATAAATTTTTATTATAACTTTATAGGGTTTACCACAGACACACTGTTACTTATGTATTTTTTATATACTTTTATTCTTCTTTAAAAGCAGCAAAATTATTGTTTTTAATCTCAACAAGTGCTAAATTGTATATAATATCACTTCTTGTTAATCTCATAATCGAGGAGTTTTTCAGTCTCTAATATTCATTATTAAATATTGAAATGATTTTCTGTCTAATTCAGTTTAAAATATCAGTAATTAACCATTCCCCTTTATTCACCAAAACAGCTTTTAGCGTACAATTCTGTGATTACCTTAATTAAGTCAGTATACAGCTGCAAAGTTCAATTACAATGATACATAAGTCTGTAGTTTTTTGGCTATTTAATTGTACTATTGACCCCAAAGGGTGATCTGGACATATGTTTTCTGAAACCAAATTAATTTTGTAGTTATTTTGTAATGACTTAGGTGATAAAAATAGTCATTTGTTGCAAGCTAAGAGACTTGTTTAGAAGAAATCTTACTTTAAATTTATTATTAAATAATTGTAAATAGTTTGTAGGCAATACAAGTATTATACAAACAGTTTATAAATTCCACAAAGCTGTTTTAAAGTCTATATAGGGGAGTGAAAATTGAATCTTTATGAAATAATCAAAATTTCATCAAAGTAGAGTTTAAAATAGATATTTTACCTCAGACTTTTACATTTGTAAACATGATGATAGTCATAAAATATGGCTCAACAATGAAAAGATTATCTTTTATTAATGAAATATGAAAATAGTAAAAGTGGCTCTTTCTACAGTCTGCGGCCATTAATCTTATGAGAACTTCCTTTAACTTTAGCAGCTACATTGATTTATGATACAAAAAATTTTCATATGCCTTAATTTTTTTTTTTTTTACATTGCACAAATGTTCTTATCAATGTCTTCATAGGTATGTCTCAATTTTACAAAAATCAAATTACATTCAATTTTGCTCACAATGTGTAAGCTTAATGTCATTTTTTTGAGATTCAGTGGTATTTCATACCACTTGTAATCTAAATGTTAGCAATTTTATTTCTCTGCTTTTTTGGAATTTATAGTTAGTTTTTTGTATTTTTATATACAAATATTCTGACATTTATTGTAAATTATGCTTACAATAATAAAATTCAAATTTATTTATCATAATAATAGATTGTTTTTTTCTTTAAAAAAGCAAATAACTATCTCAGATAGAAGTGATATCAGTTTTGTTTTAACAAAAGTAATTTTACTTCTCCAATTTTTTCATATTATGATTATATTTGTGTTCTTTTTAAAAAAAAATTATAATACTTATTTACTTATTAAAATGCATACAATAATACAAATTAAATGTTTCTATTATTAAATGTTTCTAAGGGAGTAAATGGAAATTATTTAAACTGTTTAGATTTTGAAGATATAGTTTTTACAATTAATGCTTTAGAGTTTCAAGGAATGTTGCAAGAGTTATCAGATGAAAGTAAGAAAAAGTCTAAAGTAATGTTCAATGATTTTCTTAAAAGAAGAAAATAAACATTGATAATGATGAGTTAGAAGAAGTTAACAACTATAAATATTTTGTCCAGATTAATAATACAGATGGAAACATGCTGAATAAAATTAATCATAGAATTAAACATAGTTGGAATGCTTTGGGTAGAAATAACAATATTAAAAATAAATATGCCTACATGTTTGAAAAGGAAGATTTTTATTAGTTGTTACTTATAAATCTGAGACTTGGGTATTTAAAACAAGGGAAATACAGGGATTCAGACCACTCAAGGAAGTATGGAGAGATGCATTTTAGGAATAATAATAAGAGATCAAAAACATAACACATGGGCAAGAGAACAAATAGGTGTAAATGACATCATTGAAAGAATTAAGTCTGAAGTGAAGCTCAGCTAAACATCACTAGAAGAGATAATAATAAATGGACAGGTGAAATCTTAATGTAGATTCCAACTTAATGGAATTTTAAAGGATTGTAAAAGACCTAGACAGAGACCACATGTGAGATAGATAGCTGAAATAGGCTATGTGTTGAGGTGATGCAAAGAAGAGCAGCTAGATATTAGAGAAGATGGATTGAATTTGGAGACATTCATCCTGCAGTGGATTGATAATGTGTGAAAGTGATGATGATTACAATAATAGATCATTCTTTTCTTAAAATAAAGCAAACAATTAATCTAAGGTGGAAGCTTTTTTTTTGTAATCTATGGTTATATTTTTTTACATTTTGATGCAAATATATTTTTTTTATAAATAATGCTCATAATAAATAAAATCCAATTTATTTTATTATAATAAATAATTGTAAGAAAGCAATAGAGTGATTCCAATTAGAAGCTTTTCCAAACAAAAGTAATTTTATTTCTCTATTTTTTATGATTTTACAATTATATACTTCTTAATTTTTTATATAAATATTATAATACTTATTATAAATAATGCCTATAATAAAATAAATAAATGTGAAACCATAATTATATCATAAAATAATATTTTTCTTAGGAACAGTATAAGATACTGGTTGTAGCATGTTGTTGTCATTGCAGGGTAAAATATATGTTAATTGGTAATTGTTTTTGAATTATGAATAGTTTTTACATGAATGTACATTTGTTATTTTTGTTTCTAATTTTCATTTCAAAAGGTTAGTTTGTTTAATAGTAACATATTTAAGAGATGAATTTTTCCCTATAAATCTTAATGTTGATAGTATTTTTATTATTTAATTCTAATATACAATAATAGAGATAATTTTTTTTATTATAAATGCTTTTATTGACTTGCGTTAAAAAATAATTGTTTCTTCAATCACAATTAGGATTTTTAGATTTCACTTGAAATAAAAGCATGGGGGATGTTCAGAATAAATTAAGTCAAACCCTTGTCATAAATTATAGGGATTGACTTAACTAATTTCTAGACCCCCTCCCCCATGCTTTTATTTCAAGTTAAATCTAAAAAAACCAATTGTGGTTGAAGAAAGAATTATTTTTTTTTAGTACACAGTCAATAAAAGCATTTAATATAAAAAAAAATTATTTTTATTATTTTAAGTTTTTAGTATTGGCACAGTAAATGAAAATGTAAAACTATATCATACTTTAAATTGATTGGATACTTATAGCTGATATATATATATATATATATATATATATATATATATATATAATATATATATATATATATATATATATATTGTGCCCTTTTGTATGGGTCTCCATAAATTGTTGTATCAATCTATTTAAAAAATTTTAAATTTAAGATATATTTAACTATATGATGTTAATTTTGTTTATAACAATCTTTTAAAAAATGTAATTAAAGTAATTCATGAGTATTTGATATGTAAAAATTGTGCTGATGTTTGAGAGAGACGTTTCAATAGGGATGATAATAGTATATGGTTGGGAAAACTGGCCATAATCAATACTGCATAAATAAATTTAATAAATGAATGTTTAAAGTTAAAAGTTTTAAAAAGACAAGTTAAAATTAAATGCATATATTTATTGTTGATAAAAATTAATATTTAATAAATGAATATAAATATTTTAATTATTAGTAGTACATAATAGAAGATTAATATTTGATTTTAATAATATCGAATTATTATTTTAAAAAACTGTTATAATATATTATTTATTTTAAAAATATTTATTTTTAAAAAATGAATTGTTAGTTTATTTTTAGATTATTACAAGCGTCTGTAGCTCTGTTGTAAAACAGATGTTAGTTAGATACATACACACATGCTTGGGAGTTTTTTTAGTAAAGTTGCAAAGCTATTTTAAAAATTCTGTTATAAAATTTATAAATATTATATTGGCTATCATGAAATAAAAATAAAGATAATTAATGTGAAATATTAAATCTGATTTTAAAATACTGCTTAAAAAGATAACGAATAAAAATAGATTTAGTTTGTTTATAAAAATAATCTTATAAAAGTTAAAAGTGAAATTAAGTAAGAAAGTATATTTTAAAAAATGTTTAATGGATTTAAATAAATGATAAAGATTAATTTAAGAATTTAATAATGTGATAATAATAAATATTAAATACGTCATTATTTATTTTTAATTCTGTCTTGTTGGTAAAATATGTAAATAAGCTAGCAAGTTGATTGTTTAACTCACCAATCAAGTGGGAGTTTTCTTCTGGTACAAAACCAAGGTTCAATTGTTCGGAGGGGACTTGTGATTGAAATTCTTAAAGTAAAGTATGCTATTAGAAATAGCTAAGTAATTGTAGACGCTCTCAAAATCGTTTTAAAATTATAAGAGAGTAATTTTTAAAAATAATTTATAAAAGTTTATCGATAAATATGCAGTGTTAATTTTAACTATAATTTCCTATTGATCGTTTCTTGAAGCTCAATTTACTATCAAATAGTCATGAAAACATCATATAAGGATAAAATGGATTGGAGACTTTATACTGAAAATTTAACAAACGCTGGATTGACTAGGAGAGTTATTAGATGCATAACAGTAATACGTTGGACCTTGTATAAATTTAAAAGCTGATGGTAATTAATTTTTATAAAACAGATATATAAAAGAATGAAAAATACTTCTTTATGAAGAAAGTATTTGTAAATTATAAATCTAAGTATATAACTTAGTAAAGATGATAAATAATTATGATTATAAATACTTGCCTTGTTAAGTCTTTATGGTTTAAAAGACTAAATTCTGACAGTTTTAAAAGGCAAATAAATTGGAGATTTAATAAGTAAAGAAATACTTATAAGTAAAATTATGATATTATTAAAATCTGAACGCTGGTCGTACAGAAGAACTTAAAAATAATCTTACCTAAATATTTGTTAAGGAATGCGCAAATAAATTACATGTGGATATCCAAGTAAAATTAAAATAATTAAATAAGAACTTTATAAATTATAGACTAATGCTAAAAATAATAACTTTTAAATAATATTTTTTTTCATCTTTAAAAGAAATGAATCCGGATTCCATAAACTATATTAATTATTATCTTATTTTTATGGTGGAACTGACTTTGACTTTTATTTTTATTTTTATTTTTAAAAAAGAACGTTTTCATTTTCTTCATTAAAAAACTTTTAAAAAACACGTGATGTACCAGAAAAGGAAGTAATGTTTGGTGAAAATTTGTGCCTAGGAAAAAGAACAATTATAAGTGAAAGAAGACACCGTTGGATGTTATGTAATATGTTTTATTTATTTATTAACTAACATAAATATTTAATTAATTATTAATTTATTGAAAGATAGGAAAGGTACATTTACATTTTTTTTAAAAGTAATAACTAAATATTAATATAATTTTTATTGCATAAAGTTTATTTTATAATTATACAACACGTAATATTTTAAAGAATAATTGTTGAGTGCAAATGTGAAATTATTTTGTAAAACTTAAATCTTGGAGGACATTGTGTGACGGACTGTACATTGAAGTATCATTTATGGTAAAAATTGTGTAATAATAATAATAATTTGATGTATTTACTATGTTTTCTTTAGATCAACCAAATGTTATATGATTATTGAATGAATGTATTAATATTTAAATAATATACACACATAAGAGTAATAATAGCAGTTTTATTTTAATATGCATACTTTAAATTGATGACGTAAATTTAGTACAACGTAATATGAGAACCTAGAAATAATTATATGATTCTTTCGTGAATAAATTTTAATGTTTCTGTTACAATATTAGAAATTAGATTTATTATATTAGTGTAAGTTATTTATTTTTTTTCCTTTTCAAGTTAGTAAGAGATATAATAAAAATCTATATTTTATTTTTATTTTATTAGATAAGTAAGTTAATTTTTATGTAGAGATTTATATCTTGATTGAAGGCTTATTGTATATAAAGGATGAAGTATAAGAGAGTTTGGATTGTTATTATTTTTGTTTTGAGATTGGTCATTTGTTTTTCTGAAATTAAATAAGGTTAAAATAATTTTGTAGATAGAAGTTTATTAGGAAGGAATAAGAATAACAAGTAAAAAAGAGTAATAATTTATATGAAAAGAATCATAGAATTTTATTTGATATAATACTTTATAAAAGTTGAAATTATTGAATAATTTAAAATATTATCTTTAAAAGTACATATACGTATTGCATATTTTGATAAGACATGTAATATAACATTATATCGGAATGAAATAGATGGTTATAATATAATAATTGTTGTTATATTACAAAGTTACATCAGTTTATACAGTAATTAATATTTGAGTAATACTGATGGTAAATGTAATACATCCTAATACATTATAATATAAATAACAGTAAGACTTAAGTGAAATAGCATTTTAATTATTAAAGTTTGTTTATTTACATACATGCTACATTAATGATATCTCACATAAAACCTTTTCTTGTATTAACTGAGGACAAATGATGTTTTATTAAAATTTAAAGTCATAAACTTAATTAAATGTTATTGATAGAACATTTAGGAAATGTATAAATTATCTATTTATGATTCTGGAAATAGTAACAGTGTAAAAATCTTGTATTATTATTTTCCTTATTTTTGTTTTATTTTCTTTAGTTCCATTTAAATGTAAATAGTGTAAATAAGTTATTTGTTAAAGTTGATGTAAATAAATTTATTAAGTTGTTTTAAAAGTGTGTCGAATTCATTATTTTACACCACAGCATTTGACAGCAGATAATTTGAATAAACATAATATTTGCACAATATGAATTTATTATTTTATTATTTGAGAAAGAAACACAATATTTTATTAATATAATTTATAGAAATTGATTGACATTAACATATAATATTACAATGGTCATAAAGTAATTATAATGCATAATATAAGAGTATAAGATTATTTATTGCCACAGATTGTTAAATTATAAGATTTTGGTCTATTTTAAAATTAAGATACTATATGGAAATGAAAGACATGTATATGATATACTTATTTTCTTAATGACTAATAGTATAATAGAATAGATAGGATTAAGCTATACACTAAAGATTAGTATTATCAGTTATTGTTATTAGAATAAGTTAGGTGTATTTAAGTTTGATATTAAATCCCTTATCATTCTTATCTGCACGAATTATTATTACTTTAAGATAATTAGAGAACCTGAGATCATTTAATTATATTTCCTTAACAAAAGATTAAGATTTATTTATATATTATTATTAAAGATAGTTCATTGATAAAAGTCATAAGAGTGCTGTAGAGTTAGTAATGAGATAATGAAGAGGTAATAATATTCTTATGCCATTGAGACAATGTCTTGGAAAGACATTGATTCAATGTAAATCTAATTACCAATTGTAACTTCACTTCACAGTCTCATGATTTTAGTAAATATTTATTTAATTAGTACATAATATTGAACTATATTAATTTTTGATAAGTTTGTAATAAATCTGATAAGTTTATAATATTATAAAAATATATTAAAGATAGTTGTACATATTTTAACCAAGCATAATGATTTAATTGAGCTAGTCATATTTTAAATTATAGCATATATATCGAGAAGTGAGGGTACAATATATATATATATATATATATATATATAACCATTAGAAAACAGTCAACACTTAGACAATCCCAATATAGATAACAATGAACAATCTTAAAACTGTTGTCAAGGCAACCTCCTTTTAACAATAAATGTGGAATTTCTTCATATATATATATATGACTAGATATTTTTTCTATAAGTTATAATAAATATCTTCTTATATATATATCATATTTAAATATTAAAATCAATCAACACTTAGACAATTCCAATATCAATAACAATCAACAATCTGAGCCTGTTGTTAAGACAACCTCATTTTAACAATATCATTTAGTATATGAACATAATGTATGTGTATATAAGTGATTAAAAATATGAAATATTCTTTTAAGTGAAAATGTTTAACATTTTTACTTTGATTGGAAATTTTTTATTTAAAAAAAATGCTTATCAAAACTATATTGTAAATGAACTTCACTTAATACTTATAATTTTACTTTAAATCAATTTTACACATGTAATGTATATATATCACTAGAAATTTCTACACAATATATGGGTAAGAGAACAAACAGGTGTTACTGATCTCATTGAAAAAAATAAAAGAATGAAGTGGAGTTGGGCTGGCCATATTGCTAGAAGAGATGATAATAGATGGACAATTGAAATCTTAAACTGGATTCCAAGAGATTGTAAAAGACCCAGAAAAAACCACATGAGATGGATGGATGAAATAAGAAAGTGTGCAGGAATGATGTGGAGAAGAGAAGCTAAAGATTGGAGAAGGATTGAACTTGGAAAGACCTTTATCCTGCAGTGGATTGATAATGGTTGATGATGATGATTTCTACAGTAAGTTAATATGTATATTCTTTATGTATGTATCATATTTAGTATGTGTACATAATTATATATGTATAATAAATCATTAACTAAATTTTCTGTTTAAAATTGTTGACAGAACTATATTAAATTTAATATTACTAAATTGAAAAAAAATCTTTATAGCACATCTCACATGTTAACAATTAAACAAACAAACATATTTTTCAACTTCAATAAAAGCATTTAAAAATATTGCACTATTGACTTAGTTTTTATTGCCTATGTAAATATTTTTAAATAGAATACTATATTTACTCAGGTTGTGAGTATTGTGTCTGTGTGCTATTACTGTAACAAATTTTTACGAGAATATATATGCAATAAAAAAGAAAAACAGCGAACTTCAAATTATACAACTTTAAAATGTCTTTTCTCTCTCTTTCTTTTAATAAAATCGTAAGGACATCAATATTTCCTATCTTTGCTCATTTTATACATAATTTTAATATTTGATATGATTTAAAAGTTTATTTACCCCTGTGGATTTTAATAAAGAAGGAAGAAAATCTTTTAATTTAGTATTAAAATTTTTTAATAGCCGAATATGGCATAAATGATGGGAAAATTATTTATGTTGCCTTCTGAAATATTTCAGAAATAAAAGACAAGACATCAAATTTTGCCATTTAATTTACATTTTCTGTTGAGAAAAATCACTTTTTTTCCTTCCTAAAAAGGTTTTAACTTTCTGAACATGTTTGTATAAAAAAGAGATAGCTGAGTAAGGAATAATCAAACTGTATTTTTACAAAAAATGATAAACTACATTTTTATGGTGATTTTTATTCTTTAAACATATTTAATTATATATGTCAGATGTAAAATTTTGTGAAATATAAAAAATCGGTGAATTCTAATATCTATTATTTTGTAAACAATTACTAATTAGGTTAAATAAGTATTAGAGAGGTTGCTTATTTAACATTTATTATTTCATTAATTTTTAAATCCAAATAAATTAGCTACACGATATTATTTTAAAACCTCTATAATAATATTTAATATTTAATTTTTCACTATCCAGCTATTAATTTGAGTAATCTTTTATTAAAATTTGATATGGTATATAAATTAATTTAAATATATATTTAGAATTATACAGTAATGTAATAAAATGATTATTCATTCTATTAGATTATATTACATATTAGATATATAATAATATAATTAGAGGGGATTTGAACAGAGACTTTTAAGTTCCTTTCCGTCATCTATTCTATATTATACAAGCAATACACATGCTCCTATACATGTGAAAAAGATAAATGATCTCCAATATGCTTCTCTCTTGCTGAATTAGCATTAATTATTTATCTTTTTCACATGTATGTTGTCATGAGTATTGGTTTTATAAGATGGAGTGGATGACTAAAGGAGCTTGAACGTCTGTGTTCAAATTTCCTCTAATTACATCTAGCTTAACGTACATATACTACACTTGTATTTAAAAAATTAATATAATAAATATATTATATAATGAATATAACTATTAAAAAAACATCATATTGCAGTCTTTGGCAAGAAGGTTTTCTCATCAACAGAACAAAATGTAGATCAGAAATCTTTACAAAAATCTCTAGTCTTATATAAATATATTTAACAAAAGTGGGCAGCTGTCAAGCGTTGGTGGCCGAGTGGTTGGCACAGCTGCCTTACAAGCAGTTGTCCTGGGATTCGCTTCCCGGCCGATGCTTTGACATACAAAAAAAGAGTGGGCCGCTAATATTTTGATGAAGTTTCATTGATCTTCTTCAGAGATCATGCCTTTTGAAAACACCTGAAGTACTTTTAAGTGATACAAAAAGTGCTTAAACCATACTTTTTTTTTGCATTCATTATTTTTTTGTAATTAAAATTTTAAAAATTCATAAATAAAAAAAAGTTGTAAACTATTTCTAACTATCTCTTTCTGACTAACTTAGTAATTATGATTAATATGCCAGGAATCAGACTGGATCTTGGAAATTTGATATTTTGTTTTCCATTAAAGCTATATGAACCAATCACAAAGATATATTCTTATAAAATTTAAGAAACATATAAATAATTTCAGTCAAATATCAAATTACACGTAAGTTCATTTCACATTCTTATTTAGAGGACATTCTTTTAATTTTGGAAAAGTTCAATTAAAATGAAGATTTCTTAATCATTCTCTGCTCTTACCCATTTACAAAACCTTTGTAGACAGTTTACAAGTTTGGCTTCATCTTTCTTCATTTATGAAGTGTTAAAATTTTGATAATGACAAAAAGTCAATGACAAATCTATGACATACTTGGGGAAATAAACACTCCTTTGATCTCTTCTCCAATGTACACAGAGATTCACCTATATATGCTTTTCCACAAATACAAATCCATTTATATATCACACAACTTTGCTGCAGTGTGTCCTAGAATATTTTTGAATATTAAATTACATAAACAAGATATAAGCCTTTAAGATTGATGATTGATTTTGGTGGATCATTTTATTATGAAACTTGTAGCTTTATAGAATCATTATTAAAAAACTTTCTTGGTTTTGGAAAAAATACTATTAATTCATTGTTTAATTTTGTAAAGAAAATTCATAATATTAATATTAGAGATAATGATAGTATTTGTTCATTTGATATATGTGAGATGTATGGTTCAATAGATAGATTAAAACCTATAAAATTATATTAGATGCTTTGACATTAAAAAAAGTAGATGTTAATGAAGTAAAATTTATAAATGTATTATGCTTTATTGATAAAAATATATATGCTATGTTTAATGAAGATTTTTATAAAATGTATAATGGTTGGACTATGGGTCTTCCAGTAGTTTCACAAATATGTAGTTTTGTAATATTAAAATATGAGGATATAATTCTAAATAATAATATATATTGCCAGAGTATTAAAATATATTACAGGTATGTTGATGGTGTTTTTGTTTGTGGTAGTTTAAATGTTATAAATTTGTTATTTGATGAATTAAATGGTTTAGAAGGTTTAAAATAGAGTAAATCTTTTGAAGAAAAAATGTCAATTCAATATTTTGATCTTAAAGTTATTCATAATAAAAATAAATTAGATTATCGTATGTTAATAAACGATATTGAAAAAAGAGGATATATTCTTTGGGATTCAAATGTGCTAATAATACATAAATTGTCTGGTTTAAATCATTTTTATTTAGAAATGATAAATTGTGTAAATATAATTCTGACAAAAGAGGTAATATAAATATATTTACTATGGATTTATTAAGTATTGGATATAATCATAAATTGATTTATAATATTGTTAGTAATTTTAATAAAAATTATAAGATTTTAAGTGTTAAAGATATTGATAAAACAAAATATTCTTGGATATCAATACCATTTATTTGCAAGGAACAAATAAAATTTATAAAACAAATTTATAAAAATATATGTAAAGTTGCATTTTATACTACTCCAAATTTAAATAGATTGATAAATAATTAAAAAAATAGGAGTAGTATTTTATATCAAAGTTGTGTGATATACAAATGGATTTGTGTTTGTGGAAAAGCATATATAGGTGAATCTCAGTGTACATTGGAGAAGAGATCAAAGGAGCATTTATTGTTGTATAAACAAGTACAAAAATCAAGATAAGTGAATGTTAAAAATGATGACGTATCACCTTCTGTATTTTTGGATATAATGTTACATGTAAGTATGGTTTTGATTTTAATAAAGTTAAAATTATATGTATTGAAAGAAATAATAATAAACATAAAATTAGAGAAGCTATGTTAATAAATATGGAACACAGCATTTAATAAATAGATGAGCTGCTAATATAAAAATTAATGAATTGTGGGAAAATTGATTTATGACGTAATTGTTTTTATATACATTTATAGTGGTTTTTGTAATAGAATTTGAATATAGTTGATAATGACAACTTAGATTGTTAAAAGTACTTCTATTTAAATTTATAACTGATATTTTTTTTAAATGTTGTTTACTACATTACTTATTGTAATGTTTTGTGGAATTATATATATATATTGTAGATATATATATAGTATTCAATCATTTAAAAAAAAAAAATTTTTTTTATTCTTTTATACATACAGTATAGATTTATTATTATGAATAAGCAGTTCTTTTTGTGATTTATTATATAATATTTTTTTTATTAAATAATAGGTGTTAAATTTATTTAATTTTCATTTTGTTAAAAGAGAGTAAATCAGAAAGGTGTAAAATAAAATTGTTAGATTAGGAGATAAAAATTGTACACGTGTGAAACAATGAATAGATCTGTACAAACACAAAGATGCTTTTACACTTATTTCTGATGGCTATAGATGGCCAGCTTTGTTGTTATCTGTATCTTACGATTATTTTTACAAAAGAGGTGCTTTGATGTAGATGATAGCGATCAATTTTAAGTCAAACTTGTGAAGCTTTGATTTTTTTTTAAGATAGAGATTTCCAGATGTTTTTTTTTTCTTTGGTTGAAATTCGCGATATAAATGATTAAAACAATTTTTTAATCAGTCAGTCATAAAATTTTTAAAGAGATGATCAGTCAGTTATAAATTTTTTTAAAAGAGATGATCAATTAGTCATTAATTTTTTTAGAGTGAGAGTCACTCAAATTATGATTATTATTTTGAGACTCAACTCAGTCGGTCCTTCCTTGTTATTATTCTTAAGTAGAAATGTAAGCGGGGATTTTTTTTTTTTAAAAGAGAGTGAAGGCTTTAATTTTTTTTTTCACTCCTTGAAAGTTGAAAAAAAAGAGCAAATGAAATGTGCGTTTATATAAAGCAATTTTCAAGCAATATTAAAGAATAGGAGAGAAATGGAACAAGATTGAATTTATTATAAGTTAGTAATAATTATAAAAATGATATTAACATATTTGGTTATGCATAATACAATGCCTCTGCATTGCTAAACCATTTTTTCTGCTTCCTGATTAATACAGAATGAGTCAAAATCGCTGATCTGTCTATGAAGTCATGTATCCAGTAATAACCAACAAAATGACAGATTTTGAAGCCAACCACACAAGCTATATGGAATGCTTTGTTCCTAGGTCCTGTCTTATTAAAAGCTCATTGCCTTCGAACCAATGGAGAATAGGAAATAGGAGGAAAAGAAAATTTAAAACAGCTATGTAGAACCAAGTTTGAAGCCATAAATCAAATTTTGTTGATTTACATCAATCATCTAAAGTGTCAACAGCAATTATTTTTTTAAAGGAGAGAGACAAGCAAATCCACTGGTACCTACTTATTCAAAGTACTTATAATAACTTTTTTTTTAAATGGTAGAAGGAAGCCAATCAACAGTAAATAATAATGGAATTGAAGAAACAAGCAAAGTCAATTGATTCAGCATTATCTTAAAAGTATCTGCAATAACTTTCTTTTTTTTTGTTGTTGTTGTTGTTGGTGAGCAAAGAAAAGCAGTCTGAGAATTCAAATTCAGGACATTAATAAGAAGTAAAAAGTAGACGGGTAAATATGAACTTTCTTTAACCGATTTTATTCTTTTACTTATTAAAAGTAAACCTTAATTTACTGGTCAAAGCAATTTTCTTTTTTTGATACAGAAACATTAAAGACTTGTTTATCTATAGTTATTTGCAATATCTCACAACATAGCACAAACATAGTTTAAATCTTTAAACTTAAATTTTTCATTATTTTTTTTTATTATATATTGTAATGTTGAAATTTTTTTTTTTAATTGTTCTTCAGTTGTTAATGATAATGAGCAACCTATAGATATATGCATTTATAATGTTTTTTATTTTTATTTTATCTTGTTGCATATTGAAAATTGATATATGTATTTTATTTTCTTTCGCTATAAGGTTGCAAAAGAGAAAAGATATTTTTATATATGTAATTTATGGGTATACATTTTAAACATATATGTTAACATTACCGAATGCGTGAATGTGTAACTGCTTATCCAAACTCATCAAAGAATAGGTTATATATGATTAGTTTAAAATGATAAATTAAAAAGTAGGGCATTACATTTGAATGGAAATGAAATAACACATACAAGTTTCACCTGAAATTTATTTTATGATATGATGAGTAAGAAAAGTCTTAAATAAGCATTTATAGAATATGTATTTTTTTTTAATATTGATTTAAGTCAGCTTATTTTGAGATATCAAGAAAAGTGACAAACCTATATATTAAGTTTATTCGCTTATACTTATGTAAATTTTTTATGTTAATAAACCATTTATTTAATTGTCGATTTAACTGTAAAGAAGGAAAGAAAGAGTAGTAGTGTTAATAAAATATAATTATATATCTTAATTGGTTTCCGAGTTATTATTAAGAATATTGTGTTTTTTTTTTTGTCTTAATTCTATCATTTTAATTCAGCATCATTGCTCGCAGTTATTAAGTATTACCATTCGTATATATATTGAGCAATTACTTGCAAATATTAAGCGTCCGCAAAATAATAGGTAAACTAGAATGTTAATATTTAAGTATTTAAGGATTATGCTTGAGAATAACCAAATTTTGATAATTATAGTTCAGCATAGAAAGCTAAAATTGTGTTGTGTCCATGAATTTAGATCATCCTCATCAAAGATGGATATCATGTTATTAGTTAAAAATGTTTCAAATAATACTATATAAAAGTTATGATCGTCATCAATCATCATTAATAAATTATAATCATTAAATTTAATGTTTAGCGTAATGAATATGTTTTAGTAAATAGGGGTTTATAGAAAATTGAATATTATGCAAAGAGATTCATGATGATCAATCATCACCATTAGTATTATGAAATCCCAGTATGAAATATGATAATTTTAATAGATGCCTATAAGTTTATAAAGATGAATTTATTGTTGTGAGTTTATTGATAAGCCATGGCTGGTATCATCATCACTATTATAATCATTATTATGATATCACTATTATTATCATTATTATGATATTATTATCATCATCATCATTATTACCTTTATTGTGAATAATAATTTAGTTAAATGGCCATCAATATCAATAATGGTCTTCACATGCTTGTTTGGAAGCCATTAATAGGATTATACATGTCTGTTCATCAATATACATTAATGAGCTAGCAATGTCTATAAGAATCTTTGATCTATGGTATAAACTTTGGTAATATTGGGATCTTGTAATTTTATCAATATAGATAAAAAATAAGAATGTCATTTTTGTTCAATAGTCATCCAAGTCATGTGTAATAAATATGTACTGAATGAGTTTGAACTCAAGTACACTATAAATAGATACTTATCTAGATTGAAAACAATCTAGTGGCGCTCAAGGGAAAACACATGTACTTAGCTAAACTGAATAAAGAGTGATATCATCCCTTTCCAACTTCATAATATTAGTTTTATAAAATATATTTTTTATAAGTTGTCATGAATAGCACCCGTGTGTGCATATGACCATGAATGGTCTTATATATTTGGAAAGAAGGATAGGAAGGATTCTTTGTTAGAAGAACCTAGTATTGGAGATAAGCATAAGGCACTCCAGGAATATCACAGTGGGTACTTTTATTCAGTTGCTATATTTAATATTATTTTATTAGATGACAATGGCCAGTATGTTTTATTGTTCAGATGACTGCCCCAATATATAAATAAATACCAAGAATCTTTAATGCTGATATTTTCTTTGTCTATGCTATGATGAATTGATATAGTTACAAATTATAGTTACAAATACATATCTTTTATAATAATTTAATAATTACAAATACATATTTATATTAATTGATAAATATTGTTACAAATGGCAATTTATAAATAATTGTTACAATATATATATATATATATATATTTATATATATATATATATATATATATATATATATATATATATATATTAAATAAAAGTAGTTGATGTAGGGATGGGGGCTATGAATGTGAGATTGTTATTACTAATTTGAATAGTACTGCAAAGTTATAAAATGTAGAAGTTTCTATTAAGTAAAATGAGAACCATTGATTATTCTTTGAAGCCTTAAAGAAACTAAGCAAGGCAAATTCCTAATGTTCACTCCATGTGTCTTCATTATTCCAGATGTTATTACTATATGATTATTTATATAACATATGAATGTGTATGGCTGTGCATGAGCACACATTAACCAGCATGGTGAATATATTGGCTTTTCTTCTCAGTTGCCTGAAAGCTCTTAACTGAAATATTAGTTGTTCCTTGAAGGAAGAATAAGTGTTTGTAAATAGATTTTTAAAAAAAAAATAGATATTATCAAAGTTCTTATTCTTGACAAGTTGTAAAGTCACCAGCCAAGTCAGTGATTGGTGGTTGAAGATGGATGGTTCTAAGAACCTGTTGATTGTGGACTCAGGCTCCCATGTAATTATGATCTTTTATTAAGATATTTACAACTGCACATCACTTTCAAGTGAAGGAAAATTGCAATAATTAGATGACAAACTGTGTAATATTAAAAAGAAATTATAAGAATTGTCTAACATTAAAAAGGATATTATTACACTTAATGAAGTTAAAAGAAAAGGTGAAGAGATGATTTAAAAAGTGATTATGTATTGTACTATAAAGACACAAACATAAGAAGCACATGGCAATTCTCACATGCAAATAATTTAAGTTTATGCCCAATAAGTCTTCATTGTGATTAAGTAATAGAGGATTTTTACATAGATATACAAAAAGCTTTTAGTCAGACCAAACAATATTTTAAAATTGTCCTGGGAAACTTTAATTCTATAATTGATTAACAACTGAAAAATAAAAATGATGTGAGTAAATTTGGTTATTAATGATAGAAATCAGAGAAGAGTTTGCAGAAAAAGAAAAACTTTATATTATGAATTCTTTCTTTGAGAAAAATGCTAAAGGGACATGGAAGCATCCAAATGAAATATAGCAGGATTGAATATCTTGACTAAAAGAAAATATGTATTTCAAGATTGTAATATACCTTAATAAATTCAACACAAGAAATGATCATTGATTAGAGAGAAATAAGATATGTGTTATGAAGCAGTTAATCTTAGCTTAAGATTGTGCTTCATGTTTCTACCTACTAACCTATATTTAAATCCCTATTTCCCATCCCACTCCTTTTGTCGTGTATATATATATATTTTATGTATATATTTGAGATGTGCGCCTAAATTATAAAATTTAATGTTTCAATAACATGTTTTAAAATTATTATTAATTCTTTTTTATCAATTATTAATTCTTTTTATTAAAGTATTATAGGTGCGATTCAAATATATGTAGGAGCAAAACCTTACTAACAATATTGATTTTAAATATTTTATTATACGTCATTTTTTAAACTTTTTCTTTTAAAGTACTTTTTCTATTAAACTGTATATTTTTATAAAATCCAATATGGAAGATGCTACAGTTGATTGTCTAAAAATAATTAAGGGTTGGAAACACTATTGTTTTAATCTGGGGAAGGTATTTTTTAATTAAAGTTTTTACTTAAAATGGGATTAAGATTAGAGATACTTTTGTTAAAAACATGTTGTCAAATCTATTTCTAATCTGGAAATAGATTTGAATTTATTTTTGGACGTTATCTTATGGTTGCATCTTCAAAAACAATTGATAAAAGAAAAGGTATAAAATGACTGAATTTTGAGTCACATAGAGATTAGCTACTATTAAGAGAACTGATTGTAAACGTATTACACGTCGCTTGAAACTTAAATAATGTAGCAGTAAATCCATCACTTCTCGGCCCGGTTGGGTCATCATCTTCTGCGGCTGTACCATTCTGCTGTCTAAGAATGAAGTAAAAGCCTAACCTAAGAACTTTAGGGTGCTAATAGAAGCTTGCTGCCACAAGAGAACTTGCATTTCAATTGCCGTGCACATGCCGTACATTAAATTGGACTTTAAAAATTGCAAGGTAAATTATTTCAAACCACTACCATTGAAACTAAATCTAGCCTAATTCATCTATCAAGATTTCCTCTAATATGTGATTTAACTTTGTTTTGTTTTAATATGTAATTTGCTCTTAAGTAAATAATTTCTATATATTTAATTCTCTCTCATATGCTCTAACTTTCTTTAACCTTGGTGTGGTCATTTATTTATTATTTGATTTTATAATTTTATATATGTGCTTTTCTAATTAATATGCCAATCTTAAACAATCTGATGAGTCGAATTTTGTAAAATCTTTTCTTTCTTTTAAGTAAATCTCCATGAACTAAGATTATTAATGTCCCCTTAAAATATATATATAATGCATTATAAATTAATACGTTCGCCAGATTGCTTTATGAATCAACATTTTAGGTCCGTTTTTAATATAAAATTGATTTGTTTAACTCTGGATTTTCTACTTGGGGAAAATCCAGAACTCAAGCTAATTAACGCTTTAAAATCTTATAAAATATTATTTATTTAATTCTAAAAAGAGGTGACTTAATTGTTTTATATATATAACTGCTAGTTATTTTCTTTTTTTATACTCTTAAAATATATGCTATGTATTCCAGTTATTGTAAAATCCACGAAGGTGGGATTGAATTATTTTAAATAGTAGGAAAGGGAAGGTGGTGAATCTTAATCTTTCTTTTACTAAATCAAATCTTAATGTATATTTTATTAATTTGAAATCTAAATCTTAATGTTTCTTTTGCTATATAAAATCTTCAAGTATATTTTAAGTAAATGAAATCTAAATTTCTCTACATATATTATAACTGCATAGCATATTATTTGTCTAAATTATAGTATTCAAACAAGGGTCATTTATTTTAAAGTAGTAAAATATATTCAATGTCATTAGAGACATTCATTCATACTGCATTACTGACATTTAGCCGATCTTCGTGATTATATATATGTGCTTCTCAATCTGGGGGTGCAACAAGTTCGAACCCATAGATTTATTTCTTGTTATATCCACTTATTCCATATAAAATGCCTCTGGCAGTGATCCTGTAAGTTTGGCACATGCTATGCATATCACTTCTTCATATAAATAGGCCTCTGGCAGTGACCCCTAAGTCTGGCACACACTATGCTCATCCACTCTCTTTGTATCAAGGGCCTGCATGTCGACTGATGTCCATGGCATGCCTATCCACTTTTCTCTAAGCACTACCCAAGAAGGGGGTGTGAGATTTCATTTTTCATCCAGAAGCATGATTTTTCCTGTTATCTTTTTGCCACAATGTCAGCACCGCAAACTTCTTCGTATTATTTTTTTTGCTTCATGACCCAGTTTTAATGCTCTAATATTAAAATTGCACTCTGCTTAATACATATATAAATGCCAACTATTACTAGTTTTATTAATTAAATTTATTTCAGTCTTATACATCCCACCATCGTAACTTATTTCTGTATTTAAGAGTATATATGCCTTGGGGAAAATAAAACGTTCGTCTTACTATTGTTAAATAATTTTTCATTAAATATTTTGTTATAGATTCAAATATAATCAAATGTTTTCAAATGTATTTGGTTTATTTTCACGACCTCAATGGCATAAAAATAGTTTATATCATATGTATAATGAATTTCGGAATGCTCCTAGAAAAATATATGTTAGTCACCATGTTTCTGAACTGTAAATCAAAGCGTTAATGGCAGTATTATATAATTCTTTCTAATATTCGATTGGCATCTTAATATTGGACCCACCAAAGATGTGTGTTTATTTGTTATTATTTAGCTAAGAAAGAGCATATGAAAAATAATAGCGTGAATGACACTGTAATTATCTACCGCTTGCTCATTCACGCACATACTGATGTACTTAATTTATAAATGTATAATAATTTGTCAGTATATTAAAATATATTTTATTGTCTAACTTATTTGAGTAGTTCGAATTCCTTCTTTTCTCCATTTCCAAAAGTAAAGCCTGCTTATATATATATTTTAGTTTAGTCATAGTTAATAGATGTCTCATTGTTTTGCTCAGCTTTGCTAGTCAGCCAGATTTAAAATTAATTCTCTTGTGCCATCACTACTATGTTATTCATTAGGTGTTAGATCTGGGGCTTAGAGAGTGGGTTCGAATCCAGGCTGGTCCCTGATTTAAATCTCGGGCTTGACTGGGTTTGAAGTACATTTTGTGAGTTCCAGTTCATGTTAGATGGATAAACATGTTTTGACCGGTACAGTTAATGCAAAACTAGAGAGTCAAAAATTATTAAAAAAAAACAATAATCACACTTAATATTTCTAATCTTCAAAACCATTCCAATAAAATTAAATATCATTTAAAAACATCAATATATTCTGAAGATAGTCCAGGTTTGAATAAAATCAGTAGATAGATAACCAAAACACTATTAAAAATTGTAACAAAGATAGCTGGTACAAAAAGGCAGCAATTGTCCAATAAAATTTCTACTAAGACAAGACAATTTATGAAGAAATATAAAAATGATGTATTAAGAATTGAATATCTAAAATTTTGTAAAATGGTGCAAAAAAGAGTTAACAGCAATACAAGAAAATATAATTGTGAATTATCAAGGAAACCTATAAAAGACAATAATAATCTAAAAAATGAAACAATATCTTGACATTGGTTGAAAACATTACTGAAATAAGAAAAAAAGATCGAACTACTACTAGAGAGATGACACCATGAAATTTCTAGAAGAGTTCATTCAAGAATTACAAAGTAATAAAGAACAAGAAAAGTATCTCCTACAATTACTACATCTCATCAATTGCCCAGGATTTTAAATGAAAAAGTGAACAATGCAATTAAATCTATAAAGAAAAGAAAAACTCCAGGTAATGATAATATTATAAATTATATCTTAAAAGAAGCAAGTGAAGATATGGAAATTGTTTTTGACAAAGTAATATATTATAATCTAAATAAGTGAATGAGGATAATAGGCTAATAACCACAAAGCATAATCAATACAATTGACTGGAACCCCTCACCAACCAGACAGCCAACATGTTGGGCACCAAAACTATATAATCTAAATAAGAGATGACCGGTCAAATCTCATAGATTCCACAATCTATTAAAATAGTCTCACACAAAAGCCACCCAAAATAAAATGATAAGGGCAATACTATTGATTAAATGATAACATAGGCTAATCTTAAAGGATTATAGATGCCATATCCATAATAATAAGAGCAATAAGAGTAAATAATAATAAATAAGAATTATAAAAGTCAATATATTCTCAAATTAAGAGGAGACATCTCATATTCTTTAAAATATAATGGCTCTTAATATTGAAAGCACGTTATTAAATTCTCCTGTTCACCACACATATTTCAACTACAACATGTCTTACAATTACAATAAGCATCCTATTGTTATGATCAAATTTACCATCAAATTATTTTTTATAAAAGACTAGCAGGTACTCTTATATCTTTACCACATTAATTTCTTCTTTAAATAATTTTATTCTTAAATAAAATAATTTATCCAGTAATCTTGTATGCACACAATGGATATCTCAGGGGTCATGTGACTAATATTAATAATTATGAATTTTATTTTTTTATTTTTATTCTTGAGGACTATTAAACAAACAATGATATCCTAGTAACAAAGGTGTGAGACATACTCCTATCGTTAAGATAATATCTTTCTATTGCAATAAAAATAGCAATTTAAAATAAACATGAAAAACTCTTAATTTAGAATAAAATAATATGCTAGAAAAGTATTCAGACATAATGAGAAAATACAGGATTTTATGATCACTCAAAATATCACACTAATAAATCCTCTGTAAATATCTTCTGAATTTAAACCAAGCAATTCAATCATTTGGACTTATAATAGATCAGTAAAATAATCTTCTAAATAGAATAAAGTAATTTCAAAACAAACATTGACTAAAGGGTCAATCTCTGCACTTAGTAAGTAGAATTGAGTATTATATAATTATTTTAATAAATAAAAATTATATCTTTCTTAGATGTTCTCTTAACATCCTAAATGCACTTTTAATAAAGTGATTCATGTCAAATTCTTTAATATTAATGTACTCTCAATGCATATGATTAAAGACAATTTATGATAAACTTTAAGATATTTAAATTTCTGAAGATGTGTGTAGATGATGATAAATAATCAAGAAAATAAAATAACATTTATTTTAATACCAAAACATTTAACAAATAATAACTATGCCATCTTACAATATCATAAAGATGAATTTCTTCAAATACATTAAGCAAAAATTTAAGATGGAGAAAAAATACAGTTTACAAATTAAAATGAATAAATAAAAGAAAAAATAATATTGAGTGGTTAATAAAATCTACATTATTAATATATGAGTAAGTTCTCTCAATTTTACATAACAGTCTCACTATTACAATGTCTCATAAATTACTGATAAGCTAAAATTAATAACAGGTGAAACTATAAGTTTATTATTAGTAAGCTTCTATTTTATGGACTTAGTGCTTTTGGAGCCCTTACAACTCCATAATCATAGTCCTTTTTACAGGCTGTTGATTCTATGCAAATGCATGCAAATTACAACATCCACCTTTTCAAGACCGCGAAGCACGTGTCTTTTCTGTTGATTGACATGGCATCGCTGGTGATGTAACATGCCTCTTTGATCTTCCTCTTGACATTGTTCTTCTCTGTGCATACGATGTCGGCTTTAGATGGCTCAAATCTATGGCTTTGCTCCTGCTGATGATCAGCAAATACTGAGCTGTCTCATAAATGTATTTAATACATTTTATAAACAACAAACTTACCAATCTGTGTGGTGATAGGACTGCTGAGGAAGATGTATATTCTTTATTGAATCCCTATATACCATTTAAAAATGTTAAATATTAAACTTTATCAGATTTACATCTTGAGGTGCTTGCAAAGCACAACAACAAGACCTATGCATCAAACAAACAACATACACTCGCTAAGAGTGCAACTGAAAATAAGGATGATATTCCTCAATACCTATGAAAAATATATCATTTCCTAGGATAAAGTCATTGTAGTACACTACATTTGGCTTTATGCAAAAATACATTACAAACCAAATCCACATTTGGGATTATAAGATAAAGAAAAAGTAAATGACATGATTTCAAAGAAAAAAAGCAACTACATCTGAGGGCAATAAATGAACTAGGACTATTATCACTAGTCATATAAGCAAAGATAATAAACCATGAGAAAGAACAATAATAATAATAATAATAAGATTTTGCTTCAAATGAAGCATTATATGCTTAAATATATGATAAAACAATACTATTCACTAAAAAATATATCATAATCATATAAGGCAGACAAAACTACAATTTATATTAAAATATACTGGGGGGGATAAGAATATAGTTGAAGCAAGAGAGAGAAAGGCACAATCTCTTAACTAAATAACAACAACTAACTAATGTGTAAAACTGATAAATGGATAATTAGTGCTAAATATAGCTTATTAGAATTATGGCATAAAATAAGCAATAAAAATATACATCAATTTCTACCATTTTCAGCATTTGCATATGCATTCAAAAATAAATAACCTAACAAGGGGAATAAATATAACACATTTAAAATTCAGAATTATCAAACTGTAAATATTCTGAAAACTTTTTGACAATATATTTTATAAGTATTATATGAAATTATACCAAATAAAATGCACAAAATAATGGCATTTAAAAACAAAATCATGAATATTTAAGCTTAAGAACTAAAGTCTTTTACCAAATAAAAGCCCTTCAACTTGGTCCTACCATATGACAGGACACAGTTATTAAAAATAAAGTTCTGAAGATATTTTAGATATACAGCTTACTACAACACAGTATGGTAAAGTTACAGACAATAAATTAAGCAATTGATGCTAGCATAAATACATATGTTAATTAAAACAGGCAAAACTCTCCATATGTATTTCCACTCAGTGCAAGCCAGAGTAATCAATGGATGCCAGAAGATTTGTGCATAAAATCTCCATCCAATATCCCCAGACTAGTTTCTGGCTTGTGGCCTTCATCAGTGAGGAGCCTTGGATTTGAGAGCATGGCACCTAGATCTTAGGATACATATAGAGAGTTTTGCCTGTTTTCATAACAGTTATAACCAAGCATAAGACATGGTGATCATATGATAAATACCTATGGACAGTCAAGTGGATGAAACCTATTTCATGGACAAAATCACAAATAATGATACATATTTCATTTTTTTTTTATATAATATCATGTTACTTTTTATATCTTTTGAAGGACTTCTTTTTGACAATGAGCATTAGAATCTTTTTTAAAAAATCACATTTTATAAGAAAGCAGACTTATAATAATAGTAACAACAATAAGAAAAGAGCAGATGTATTATAATAAACACAGAATAAATTCATAAATAAACTTGGATAAGAATAAATTATTCAGGAGTCTTAATATCTTTCGTTATGTGTAAATTAATTTATTCCAACTGTCGATGAGAAGCAATAACTGTTGGGAATAATAATAAATTCCAAAATAAATTTTCTGTTAATATTTCAGGAATAATATATTTAAAAGTGCATAATATAACATAATAGGTTTTTCATAAGCAGTAAAAGTCAATTAATTTAACTTCAAGGCATGAAGAAAAATATATTTCATTACTTTAACTTGAAATAGACATAAATATATTTTAGCTAGCAAAAAATATTTTCATATTGCTGGTAATAATAAAAATAAATGCCTTTTAAAGATAATAGCATTTTAAAATAATTTATCTTTCAATAAGTATTTGAAATACAGGCATTCTTCATATACCTGGAGCTTAATTGTAAATATAGGGGGTTTGAACTCAGACTTTCAAGCATCCTTCAACTATCCACACTATCTCATACCACTGATACACATGACCACACACATGTAGAAAAGATAAATAATCACCAATATACATATTTTGTGCTGAACCAGCACTCATCAGTTGGTCCAGATCATCATCTCTCTCTCTCTCTCTCACACACACACACACATACATATATATATATAATCAGTGCAATAATATTAGCATCAACATGGGATTTGGATATACCATCTTCAGATTTTGAATGGTATGGATGACTGAAGAGTTGGAGTAGATTGAAACCTGTCCGTTAATGTATGAAGATTTGCTATCTTAATATAAACTGAAAACTGATTATTCATTTGTGTGGGAGATGATATTCTGGATCAACTGATGAGTGCTAGTTCAGAATGAAATACATATATTGATGATTATTTATCTGTTCTACATGTGTGTGGTCATGTGTATTAATGGTATGAGATAGTGTGGATAGTTGAAGAGTACTTGAAAGTCTGAGTTCAAATTCCCTATATTTATCTTTCAATAAACAGTAAATGTCTAGTAATAACAGCAATGCCTATTATATACAATTAAAAGTCATTTATTCTAATACATATTTCATTCCAATATCAGCCTTTCAAGCTAATTGAGCATGTGCCTTTGAGAGTGTTAAATAAATGAACACTCTCTTCTTCAATCCAAGATATAGCATTTATGCAGGAATAAAAAGAATCACTCTTATTCCTACGACTCAAATTCTTTTATATGAGCAAATCTGAAGAACTTAAAAATATGAATAATTGTCCAAGTAGTATAAATTAAAAATAAATTAAATATTTCCTTATTGAAACGTGTAACTTCAGGTAAAACATTTGTAAAATATATTATTATGATGCAGGTCCTATTATTTGGAATTAAAAGTTTTTCATTTAAAAATGAAACAAACTTGAAAAAAAAAAAAAACTCCCCAAAGAAACATTGTTTTGAATACATGAAAACTTTAAACATTCTTCAAATAAATATTTCTTAAAACAATTAAATAGTTTAAAGTCTTTATCAGTCTTAATAATTTTAGTATGTATTAGATTTAATATAAACTTCTTCTTCTTCTTTTTTCTTTTCAAATGTATTATCAAGCTTTATAAAGTCAAAAAACTACGGAGAGACTTTCTTTTCAAAATTTTTTATTGATATACAATATATAACTTCACTAATAAATATAAATATAAATAGCCAACGTTTCGTCCATTTTTTCAAATAATGATATGGACTTTATCAAGGTTCTATAAAACAGAGAGAAAATATACAATAAATAAGAAAACTAGAAAATAAAACAAAACAAATAAAAAATAATAATAACAAAATAAAATACCTATAAACCAAAAAATGGAAAAATTGTATAACACAAACAATTTCTTACATTTCCTTATAAAGAAAAGTTTTATACTAAAAGGAAAAAATATCTATACAAAAACATCAATTTTTCACAAATATATACTATTTTAACATCTTATTTAAAATAGATTTAATTTTCTATATAAATATCTTTTTTAAACTTCAAGAATTACCAATACATCAAACAATTTAATTTACCTTTCAATTTAACAAAAGATAAGATTTCTTATCAAAAAAAAAAATAAAAAGACTATAACATATAATTGATAAAAATTCTATCTTTTATAAATTAAACAACAAAAACTATAAATTCACTTGAATGTATTTAATACTTTAAAGATTTAACAAAGAGAGTATTTATATAACAATAAACCTTTTTAAATAAGTGTTAAAATAGCTTATATTTTCAAAAAATTATTTTTATGATATTTTCCTTTTATAAAACTTTTACTTTATAAAAATGTAAAAAATTTTTTGTTTCAATTTTCCATTTTTGGTTTTAGGATTTTTTTTGTTATTATTATTTTTTTTTGTTTTGTTTTTTTTCTAGTTTTCTTATTTTTGTATATTTTCTCTGTTTTATAGAACCTTGATAAAGTCCATATCATTATTTGAAAAATGGACAAACGCATAATTATATTTATTAGTGAGTTATATATTGATATCAAAAAATTTAAAAGACGAGTTTTACTTATAATTTAACTGGTAATATCATCTACTTATAATATGAATAATAGAATCATTAGAAGTTTTTATGCAACAGGAATGATGATGACCCTTTATTCTGAAATCCAGCAAAGTGCATAATTCTAATAAACATAATTTCATTAGTTGAATAATCAGTTGACTTTTCCATAATGTTTTTCAATATAACTTTTAAACACTGGAAGTTTATGAGTTTAAAAATTGAGCCTGAATGAAGTTACTTTATTAAATCATTCTTTTAACTTTAAAAAAAAAAAAAATGAAAAGCAATTAAACCTTAGTTAAAATCAGTAAATTTGATAAGTTAAGAAAAATCAATAAGCAAATTAATAAGTGAGCGATTGTAAGCGAGTGTCCAATTGTAATCACGAAGTCATGACCAATTTTTGATGGTTGAAATTGACATTTTAATTTACATTATAACTTTACATTAAATTAACAAGGAAGCTTTTTAAGAAATTACAGTTCTTACATCCACGCAACCACATATACATTAATACATTCTTTAATTAAAGATTACTAGCTTTATTATTACTTCTTTATTCAACTAAATTTTAGATTGTTTAATTAAAATATGTTTGCCACAGTTATGATTAAATAAGATATTTTTTATAAATAATTTAATCTTGAGGGTTTGAACTTGAAGTTTTACTTTGATTCTTACATTTTAATACACTTACATTTACATATGTTTAATTTCATTTAGAATGAGGTATGGTAAATTCTAGTAAATTTTGCAGGCGTCATTCATTCAGACATAATAAAGTAATTTAAAGTGATTGTTTAATATCTTCATACTCTCATTTCCAGACACTTAAGATTTGCCCATACTTAAACGCTTGGGTTGAAAGAATAGGTGGATTCATTCTATTATTTCACAAAGACTTTATCTTGTACTTGAGAAATGAGTGTATTCATTTATTGTTAAAATCCACAAAGCGCATGTGCATTAGCTTAATGCTGATTATTAGTTTATTACAATTCAAAAACACCGTGCTATATAAAATAAATATCTCATTTAATACACTCTAAGAATTAAACTAGGATGATTTTAAACTTAATATTTTACAATTAAATCAATTTACACTTTAGGTCAATAATATCTCTAAAACTAGCATTTAAAATTATAAAGAGCTACTTATGGCATTTAAAATATTATAGCCAGACTATTAAAATTTACTTTTAAAGTTATAAAAGTTACAAAAGTTCTTATAAATTGATTTATCAGTTAAATAAACATTGGACTATTATGCAGTGATATGACATAGTTTATTTATCATAAAAATTAAACTATTGAAAAAAAAATATTATTTTTTAATATTAGGTTACTATACAACTTGACATTTAGCTTTAAGGTAAAGCTAAATGTTATAATTATTATCAAATATTTAAATGATAATGATGCACCAGATGATTGGAAGAATGCACTATTAACATTTATATTTAAAAAAGATGATAATGATATTAGAAATTATTTACTTATTAATCTTTCATCAGTTCTATATATACAAAATTTTAATCAAGATAATCAATGAAAAAAAAAACAAGCTGGATTTAAAAGTGATTTTAATACAGTGATTATATTTAAATATTAAAAGAACTTATAAATAGAACCAATGATACAAGTTGCTTTAAATTTGTAGAATATAAAAAAAACATTTCAATCTATAAGCATTCTTCAATGGTTAAAAACATTGGATGATCAAGATATAGATCCAGGATATTGTCATATTCTAAAGAATATTTATAAAAATACAATGACAATAATTAGGTTACATAATGATATTAGGATGATTAACAATGAAAGGTTGTACATTGACATTGACTAGTTTTGCAATAGGCAGTTTATGAATTAAAACAGGAAGCTAAGGAAGTAAAAGTAAATGGAGATTATTTAAGTTACCTAGATATTGCAGATATTTTAATTGTTTTTGCAAATAATGCTTCAGAGCTTTAGAAAATATTGCAAGAGTTGTCAGATAAAAGTAAGAAAACAAAACTAAAGGTAAATGTTTAAAAAAACTAAACTAATGTTCAATGAATTTTCTCAAAATAAGAAAATAAAGATTGATAATGAAGAGTTAGAAGAAGTTACCAATTACACCTATCTTGTAAGATTATTATTATAGATGGAAACATAATGGATGAAAATAATCATAGAATTAAACTTTGTTTGAAGTGCTTTTGGTAGAAATAATTTAATATTAAAAGTAATATACTTATGTGTTTGAAAAGAAAGATGTTTAATAAATGTGTTTTGCCAGTTCTTGCTTATGGATCTGAGACTTGGACACTTAAAAGAAGAGTCATACAGAGACTTCACACTAAGAGTAACAAGGAGAGTGTAAAACAAAGTTATATTGGTGAAAGAACAAATAGGTATTAATGAAGTAGAATACTGAAGTAGATTTGGACTGGATATATTACTAAAAGAGATGCTAATAAATAAACAGTTGAAATCTTTAACTGGAATCCAAAATATTGTAAAAGACTTATAAGAAGATCACATGCGAGATGAAAGAATGAGTAAGAAAGTGTGCTATGGTGATGTGGGAATGAGATACTAAAGATCAGAGACTGGATTGAATGTGAAGAGACTTTTATCCTACAGTAGATCAATAATCGTTGAAAATGATGATAATGATATATAAAATGAAAATTGCCACTACTACATGTGTAAAGTATTTAAACATCTATATGTATTTATAATAAATTAATCACATACATAACGGCATAAAGGAATGTCGGCATAAAGGAATGTCGTACTCCTAGTATGAGTATGTGAATTATATGGATAGACTTGAGTGTTTAAATCAAATTAATCTCAACAAATAATTTGAGTAAACTGATTAAACTGTAACAATATAATAAAGATTAAATTCAAGATCTATGATGACATGAAGCAAATAGTCACACTGGATTTAAATTAAGAGCAATTTTTTAGTGACTAAAAAAATCATTAAAATGTTCTTAAGAAATACTTTAAACACCTTTGATGGTTAATTAAATATTATTGTAATTGATATGTAAGTGAAAATTGGACACTATCAATAGATTTTTTTATTGTAAAAAATGATTTTATATATTTTAGTACTTTATTTACATATTGAAATAGTACGCCATAACTGGTTGTTAGCTGAGAGGTCAGCGCTGCCGCCTTGCAAGCAAGCAGTTGGTTGCAGACGGTTGTTGTGGGTTCGCCTCCCTGCCGATGCTATGACATAATGGAAAAAAAAAGATAATGAATAATTTTTATGCTGCTGTTATTTAATTGTTACTTTTATTTTCTAAAGTTAATATCTTATCAAAGTTTCTTGGAACTGAAAATGAAGCATAAGCTTACATAATAAATATTCGTATTTTAAATACTGAGAATTCTCATATTAGCATTTCCCTTACCTTTGGTCAATGAAGTCAATTTTTGAAAGAACTTTCAATGGATGTATTCCGTATCCTAATATCCACAAGTAAAATAGTGATTAGTTTCTTTTATAAGTGTATTGTTTCTTTAGTAGTTCCTTTTTTTATTTACTTAACTTCATGCAAAAAAGATTATTATGAAAGTTTCCTAGGTTTTCACCTAATATTCTAAGAAAGCAGGCAGACCCAACAATAATAGACTAAACCAATAGAGACCATTTTCTGAGAATTACTACTTGCAATTACTTTCAGAAATATCGATAATACAAATAAATATATATGAATTTATAAAATAAATTTTTAATGATTTGATGCAGGTATTACATTGAGATATCACCCCCCACCCCACCCAATATATATATATTTATTTAAAAATAAAATGTCTCAAATCAATAATACGTAAAAATTTAAAAAATAGTCAATTTTTAAATAAACCATATGGAGATATACATATATAAAATTAAAATTTGTAATGTATTTTTTATTTAATTTGTTTCCACATGATGACGTTTTCAGTCTTACCTCCTGCTCATACAATCTTTATATTTACACTTATAGAAATTAAATAAAACCGTGAACAGAAAAAAGTCATAACATTTAACTTAACTAAAATCCATTTCTGCTAACTTGAAATCCATAAAATTGATTTTGTTTCTTAATTTTATTTTTAGCATCTTTCAATATTGACAAAATTGCTCTACAAGTTTTAAGCTAGAAAAAATAATGAAATAATAATCAAAAATAAAATAAAAGACTTTTTTATATTTAATTTAATAACTTCATTGTAGATATAGAATTTGATTTATAACATTCATCCATCTATTCTTCTATTAAATATTCTACAAATATCTATCTATCTATCTATCTATCTATCTATCTATCTATCTATCTATCTATCTATCTATCTATCTATCTATCTATCTATCTATCTATCTATCTATCTATCTATCTATCTATCTATCTATCTATCTATCTGTCTATCTGTCTATCTGTCTATTTGTCTGTCTATCTGTCTATCTATCTATCTATCTATCTATCTATCTATCTATCTATCTATCTATCTATCTATCTATCTATCTATCTATCTATCTATCTATCTATCTATCTATCTATCTATCTATCTATCTATCTATCTATCTATCTATCTATCTATCTATCTATCTACTATCTATCTATCTATCTATCTATCTATCTATCTATCTATCTATCTATCTATCTATCTATCTATCTATCTATCATCTGTCTGTCTATCTATCTATCTATCTATCTGTCTATCTATCTATCTATCTATCTATCTATCTATCTATCTATCTATCTATCTATCTATCTATCTATCTATCTATCTATCTATCTATCTATCTGCCTATCTATCTGTCTGTCTGTTTGTCTGTCTGTCTGTCTATCTATCTACACACTAGAATGAGTACATATTCCATAATTTTGCATTGTGAAGATTAGATAAGGTCAATAGGCTATCTGCCACTTTTGTACTTGAATGTCAAAAGCCTTCCTGCACAAAAGTTTCAAAGCTATAATAAAAATAGTCATTGAAACACTACAATATAAAAGATGGAATATTGCTAGAAGAAATGATAATAGGAGAGATGATGGACTGAATCCATAAATATTGTAAACACCTAGCATAAGAGCACATATAAGATGTAAAGATTAACAACAAATTTTGTTGATATAACATAGAAAAAAGAAGCTATAGATCAGAAAAAACAGATTGAACTTGGAAAGATCTTGATTCTGCAGTGGATCAATAATGGTCAAAAGTGGTGATATAAACTAATCAAGTTGAATAAAGGTGGTAGAAAGTTGGTGATATTATAAATTGAAGAAGTGTGTTAGAAATCTGATTTGGTTACATATGATTTTCTATTGCAATAGTCAATTATTACTTGAGCACAAACATACACACACACATATATATATATATGCCAAATAAATTAGTCATTATAATAATTCAAATACAGCAATTCCCAATTAAATCACTAGCCAACTTTTAAATTATAAATTCATTACCAGAGATTTTCTTTCCAAGTTAGATGTCTTAAATACAAAATAAACACAAAACGAACCTTTTTAACATATGTGCCTTACTGATTTTTATAATACTTTTATAAAACCAATATATATTATCTTATTTTTCCATTGTTTAAACTCACATTCAAAGTATCTCTAATATCAAAAGAAGTTTTGAATGAATTAATAACTTTGTAATCAGTAATTTTTATTAAAGGAAATTTTTAAATTTTTCTTTACATTTTTCTCAAAGAAGACAATCTTAGCCAGTTCAAACATAATTTTATGGTCTGTAAATGAACACAAAATATAGAACTAAGATATTTATTTTTTATTCTATTTTATTTATTTATAAACTTTCATCTTTTCTTTAAACTCCAACTACTTTGACCTGTATATAATTTCATGTAAAAATAAGTAATAATTTAAAATTGTTTATATTATCCTTCATTTTGTAAGAAATTGTATATAGATGAAAATATTTTGAGTTTAAATGAAAGAATGAAAGTTCATAAAAGTAGAATAAGAATAAATATCTTAGTTATCCAGCAATATCCACAATAAGATTATATTTGAATAGTTTAAGGTTGTTTCTTTATGAAGGATAAAAAGAAGAGAAAAAAAAAAGAATCTATTTTAATAAAGATTTATGATTCTGAAACTATTAAATTGTTTAACAGTCCTTTTGATATTAAAGATAACTATTTCTTGAAATTTTTTGAAGATAATATATATATTTATTTTGTGTTGTGTTACTTTGTACTTCAAAAATCTGTGTTAGCAAGGGGATTATTGGTATTAAATCTGTAATTTAATTTTGGCTAGTGATTTAAAAGAACATTAGCATAATAATATAAAATAAACCAAAAAACCAGCAGACCATTATCAGAAGAAAAGAAATAATGCTTGCATGATACTATTAAACTATAAGTAAGCATTAATAATAAATGGTATAACAACTATAAATCTATGTATATACCATTCTTAAATAAAAATGCTATGATTATTAGATTGCTGAAATCAGCAAACTAATAACCAACTCAGGGTTATCTGGTATCCAAGTTATTACTATCCACAGGTAAAATAGTAGTTATTATAATAAAATTTTGAATGACTGTCAATTATTAACACAATTCACAGAATTCTTAAGAAAATTATGTAGTATTCCCACATGCTCATCACATTCTATTATAACCAGCTTTTTCAGAACACAAATGTATAATAGCAAAAATACAAAGAACTTAATCTAGTATTAAATAAATTCATATAAAAGTGAAATCAAAGATGTAACTATTATTGTCAAATAACACAGTTTATTTCTGATTTTGACTTTCACATAATATTACATATTCCATAGAAGAAACACAAAACAATACAAGTAATATTGTTTAAATTATAGTTTGAATACACACTATATATATATTAAGAAAACGAAGTCATACCCCATGTGAATTAACTTATTAATCTTGTACTACAAATGTAATATAATGAGCAATAACTCTAAACAAGCTTTTCTGAATATCCTACTGTCTCACTGAGCAGAACCATCAACTCAAAACCAGTTTGGGGATAAAGATAATTCTAGAGATTAAAAATGAAATAATTTAATATTAAGTACACAGTTCTTCTTTTCAAAATAGTTCATAAATATCCAATATAGAAATAAAACAAACTAACTTCTTTTTAAAACTTGTTTTTTATATGACTATAATCATGAAAAAAAAAATTCAATGTTTTGACTATTTTATATAGTCTTTTTCAAGGCACACTAAAATAAAATAATATATATAGAACAAATAACATATATTCCAAAAAAATAAAAAAAAATAAAAATAAAAATAATTACAAAAAAATTTCATAACCAAAAATTTACCTTATCTCATACCCCTTTCATATTACCAACAATCACATCTTAAACACAAACAATTTTTTTTTGTTAAATCTATATATATATCCTTTAAAACATTTAATTAAAAACCTATTATTTTCTTTTCTGTTTTTCTATTAACATCCTATTTAATTCTGGTTTTATTTCACTAATGTATACACTTTCTTTTATCATCCTTTCATTATATGACTTAATACATTCCAAAGGCTTTATATCAAAATTCCCATGCTTAAATTTATTCATGTGAATGTAAACAGCAGAATTTTTATTACCTAAATGCTGTTTTAATCTAGTTTATAATTTATTCTTACTAGTCCCAACATATGTCATTTCTACATTCTTTCTAAAACAATTCAAACATTTTATCAAATAAACTGAATTCATAATATCTAACCTATTATAGTCCCCATTATTATTAATTAAAAGATTTAAACTTGCTTTCCCTATTATAGTTCCCATTATTATTAATTAAAAGATTTAAACTTGCTTTCTTTTTATAAACTGGACAAATTGAAACATTATATTTCCTATTAATCATTTTAACTAATTTCTTAACTTTAATAAATAAATCTTTAGATATATTAAAACCAACATAAATAATCTTTTCTTTATTCCTACTCCTATCTAAACCCATTCTATTTCTTATTTTATTTATATTTTTATTAGAAAACAAATGTTTAACTACACCCCTAGGATAATCATTCATAAAATATTCATTCCGAATAATATCAATCTCATTCCCAAACAAATTACTATTTGAACATAATTTAATTGCCCTAATAATTTTATTATTAACAATATTAATTTTACTATGATTATCAATATCTGAAAACCAATTATTTGATAATCCAAAAAATGTTTTTTTTTAAAACACAGATGTTTCTATACTAACACTACCATTCGTATCAATTTTTTTTAAAATTCTAACATCCATACATTCAATAACATTAATATATAAAAGAAAGTGTATACATTAGTGAAATTAAACCAGAATTAAATAGGATGTTAATAGAAAAACAGAAAAGAAAATAATAAGTTTTTAATTAAATGTTTTAAAGGATATATATAGATTTAACAAAAAAAAAAAAGGAAATTGTTTGTGTTTAAGTTGTGATTGTTGGTAATAGGAAAGGGGAGTGAGATAAGGTAAATTTTTGGTTATGAAAATTTTTTGTAATTTTTTATTTTTTTTTATTTTATTTTTTTTTGAATATGTGTTATTTGTTATATATATATATTATTTTATTTTAGTGTGCCTTGAAAAAGACTATAAAATAGTCAAAATGTTGGATTTTTTTTTTCATGATTATAGTCATATAAAAAACAAGTTTTAAAAAGAAATTAGTTTGTTTTATTTATAGATTAAAAATGCTTTCTCTTCTAGCATTTTTTGGAAAAGTTTGTTTAGAGCTATTAGCACACTCATTAGATTACACACATATATATATATGTGCACAGACACATATGATCAGTAATACAAAATATTTCAACAATTAATTACTATTTGGTATATAGATTATTCTTCTGTAAGGTCAAGTTATTCTATTAACAGCACCATATAAAAAGTATATGGACTTTTATGTATACATAAAAGTATACTTTTATGTATACATGCACCCAGATAAGAATTTTCTAACATAAAATGTATTTCCAATTATTAATTCATAATTTTATTTTAAAATATATAAAGCTATATTATTCCTTTATGTACAAATAATACAAGAATTGAGATCTTATATTAATATATAATAAAAATATTTCAAATATTAACTTCAATTTATCTTTAATCTATAATCCGATTTATATTTTCCCACCTGTCATACATCATAAAAATACCCTGGGTAATAAAATAGAATGTGTCAACTGTTAACTCAAAGTCTTTATTTACAATAAAAGTTGACAGAATAAGTTCTAAGAAGCCTTACTTAACTTGTTTTTTCCTTCCAAGTCTTCAAACTTTTTTATTTCCAAACGTGATGGATTTTCAAATTTATTTTTATTAATTAGTATTTGTTAAGTAATTTATTTAAAGTTGTTTATTAATTTTCTTTTTTAGACACAAGTTATTATAAAAAATTGTCTTTATTTTAAGCATTAAACAAATTTTTATTTACTTCTCTTTACTATTGAACTTTTCAACAATTGATTCTATCTCATTTGCTTATATATTTATGTATAAATATGCTTCATGTGAAGATAGCATATACATCATGAATTCTTTTAATAGCAAGTATTTTTACGCAGTGCTTCCATCTGTATATACAATAGATTATCTTATGGATTTGTTTTTAGTTAATGCATACATAAGATAAATTCTAATAGTCTTCAATTCAGATTTAGTTTTTATATTATTGAACTTCATATGTAATAAGTAGTAATTACTCTACATTTATTGAACAGTGAGTCAGTATAAACACATACTTCTCTGTGATCCCCAAATTCAAACATCATAGAAGATATTAGCTATTGTTTTTTCAAGTCTCTGCAAATCTTTTATAATTACATTAAAAAATATCCAGGTTAAGTATTTTTTCTTCTTAATTAATAAAAAGGATTACAATTGTAATTTAATAGTTGTTACCAATTATTTTACATTTATTAAAACAAAATTGGCTCAAAATAATTTCTTAATTAATTTTTTATAATTACAAGACCATTAAAATATACATATTTCCTTCTGTAGAAATATTTTTTTTGTTGTTATAATAAAAATTTAGATTTTTGTCAAAATCGAAAATAAATCAAATAATCTATTTGTATTAGAGAAACCTTTTAAGCCAATTTTAAATAAGTTATGTCAAAATATTAAAAAATATTATTACTTAAATAATATTTAAGTCATTCCAGACTTTTTTAATATTTCTATAATTAATTTTTGTCAGAGATAATTTCTTTTTAAAACTTTAAATATATATACACATAATCAAGATTATATATTTAATGTGTTATTGACTGTAAAACAGTCTATTGCAATATATATTCTAACTAACGAAAAATTTTAAAGAAAAATTAAGAAGAAGAGGTCAAGGTCATTTCTAACTAAATAAAAATTTAGAGAAATAAAGATTTCTTAAATATATAAATTAATCGACAGATGCACTTCTTAAATGCACTTCTTAAGTATCAATTAAATATGCAATGCATCAATTATATATTCTGGTATACTAAGTATAGATTAAACAATTTCTAAGTATAAATTTAATCTAATCATTTCTACAATATAATGCACAGACTAATATATTTCATACGTATAAATTAAATATAACCTCCTCCGTGCGACCGCGTTACAGGCCAATTGTAACTATATAAAAACAATTCAAACAAATAAAAAGTTATTCTTTATTTTGTTAACTTTATATAAACTTATTAAAGTAACATGAAACGAATTTTGTAATCTCTCAATCGGTCATCCACAATGAATTTCAAACATACCTAAACGATTGGGAGAGCTTCCAAATATCATATATATTATTGGATAGTTTAAGCTAATTATAACTTTATTATAACCAATGAGAATTTTATTCAAATGATCGCACATCCACGTTATGGATTAATTATACTATATTCAAAGTATACGGCATTTACACATTTGCAGATAAATTGCATGTCAATTACAACATTTTAAGAATGGATCGATAGATACTTCATCATTCCCAGCTGACACTATGTCTGAGGCCTACTGAGATGATGATGATGATACAGAACGTTTATAAGATTATTTGCCAGGGCGCCAAATTGCAGCTCCAATAAAATATAGAGGTGAAATCTCAATACAATACTCTTAGTAATAATATTTCATGAATGGGTTAATACATAATTAATTTAGAGAACACTGAGAACGCATTAAAATTGACAATATTAATATCTTTAAGAATTCCAGGCTATTCTCAGCATAATCACATTCACTATGATTAAAGCTACAATTAAATTTTATTCTAATTATAAAGTTCTATATTCATCTCCACCTTCCTGATCCATCCCTTCATCAATTTCATGTCCATATGTCTATTACACTATTATTTATCTTATCATCAAATTTTACATCTTGCTAGCTCATCTCCTCTCATTCTAATCTCTTCTCAGGGTTTTTCGAACAATTAGGTGTGGAAATCGAATAAGCTGCGATAGGTTATTGGTGATAAACATTCCTCTCTTGATCGCCTCCAAAGTGAACTCAGTTGTCTTTAATGCAATCTAGTATCAATTTACATTAAAGCTGGAATATTTATGCTTATTAAATCTTTATAAACACATCATAAAACCTAGTCGCAACTATAACCAAATTATATAAAATAAAATGCGTCTAGAGAGGTTTGAGTACAACGGATGGAGAAAGGATTTTATGCCCACCCTCTGCACTCACTATCACTCAATACTATCTCTATTCTCGATTTATATTTAAACAATATTAAATTATTTGGTAATTTTATGCATTTAAAATTAACCTTTTAAATAGTTTTACTAAATATTAATTACGTACATGATAATTCAAATATTAATAATATTATATTGACGTATGATTGGATTGGAAATATCTAGATAATAATAACCCACAAAAACATGGAGACACACGCAAATTTTTATTTAAAACAAATAACAAATTTTATTTGACAAACTATAATTCAATCAATACAAAAAGAAACATATACATTACATTATATCTACACTTTCTTTTTACCTTAAATATAGTAAATACCAATTTCTTCCCGTTTTCAATGCTTTCCCTTTTTACTACAGATATATTTTAGAAAATACGTAATCGATTTTTCTTCTTTTTTTTTTAATTAAATTTGATAATTTTGTTTAATAAATCTAAAGGTAATATTCTCTTGCAAATTTCTTGATCTTATCCGATCATCCTGATTAAATATTCTTTGGCCCTAATCTTTACAACAGAGATATCTTAATAATAGTAAGACTAAGTTATTGCAAATAAATTGGCATTAAGATCAAACATCATCATAGTGCACTCTCTATGTTCATGTTCTTATAACATAATAATATTTTAACAATACTACCTTTCCAGCGAAGTTCTCAGCTGGCCATGTAAATATTTATTAAATACATTTATATACGCATTGCTTATGCCCAATCATTCGTATGTTTTATTTAACCCTTAACAGTTATTAACCTAATTATTTCTGGCTCGTATGCTAAATCCAATCTATAAAAACAATATTCAAATACACCAATTGCACATACATTATCTGCATTCATTCAGACATTAAGTTGAGTTTGCGACCTGGTATCCAATACTTATAATAATGCTCATCATGGCTATCCTCTCATACACACTTAAGGAATATCAAATATTAATATGAGGCAGGCAGTGACCCGAATAAGAGAGAACCTTTTCACTAAGGTTAAGATATGCTAGGATTTTTTTTATCGCTAGTCATGTAAAAAACATAGGTATGCCAAATACCTCTGGCCATCAAAACAAGAAACCTTCTTACGGTGTAGAGCATACTTAAGTGGGAAAACTCTTCCACTGGGTTCAAATACTTTCTGAATATAGCATATATCTCAGTGAGTTAAACTTCACTGAATTTGTGGAGACCTTTGTCTATCCACACACACACACAGGTCGAAACATCAAATTATACAAGTAAAACTTTCACAACTTTAATATTCTTGCAAATTAGTGTACTGGAACATGAGCCCATAAATTTTCCAAGCATAAATCAGCTTGTTTCTGGCCTTAAATCTATGATAACAATAATAATAATAAGCAATAAGAAATGCGCACAAAATTCTCGAAACTATTTCCAGGCACTTTTATAAAAACAATAAAAATGATGATGATACTCAATAAACAAGCAATTCATTTATAAATCTAATCATTCGATAATAACTTCTGATGCTAATAACCCTATCTCTTAATTGTTTCCCTTTTTTTTTTAAATTGAGGGGGAAAAAAAAAAACATTGTTTGTAAAGCATTTTAAATAAGGCATATCATTTCTACCCCAAATAACCACAATAGCGAAAGCATTTAAATAAACATATATAAAATCATATGAAAATAATTTCTACCCCCCAAAATAATGCAATAGTGATTAC